>JABUQX010016667.1:47500-55848 GCA_015478945.1 Trachelipus rathkii | reverse complement strand
TACCCCCTATTTTTTTGTGAAAATAAGGGAGCTGGGCACATGTATTTTCAGTTCAAATGAAAAAAAAAAAAATGGAAAAAATATAAAAAACAAATATTAATAAAAAATTTTTAAATTTCATTTTTTTATTTAAAAAATTTAATTAAAAAAACAACATAAAAAATAAAAAAAAAAAAAAAAATAAACAGAAAGAAAAAAATTAAATAAAATAATAAAAAGAAAGTGAAATAAGAAAGATAAAAAATAACAGCACAAAAATAAATTAAAAAAAAAAATAAAATAAAAACAAAAAAAGTATTAAAATAAAATTGAAAAAAAAAAATAAAACTATTAAAAAACACAAATAAATCAATTAAATTTTTTAAAAAATAAATTTAAAAAAAAAAAATAAAATAAACAAAACAAAAAAAAAAAAAAAAAAAAAAAAAAAAAAAATTTAAAAAAAAAAAAAAAAAAATAAAAAACAAATAAAAAAAAAAAAAAAAATAAAATTTAAAAATACAACATCAAACAGGATTAAGGTAGTTTTTGGAGAATGCACGTTCTGTACACGTGATAATTTTTTTATTACTAAGGGCCTCACGAAGAAAGTACAGAAAAGAAAAGAAGAAATTAGAAGATAGGAATAGAATACGACCAGAAAGAGACTAAAAGATGCCAGAAGAAAAGGAAGGGAGAAACAAAGGAAGGAAGAGAAATGTATATGTGTTTCCCGTTAAACAGATATAGTTGTCGCGGAGACTTCATTTCATTTAACAAATGAAGCCAGTTGGTATAGTCTTATTTTACAGTAATACCTGGTTATAATACAAACATATAGTATATATTTATATATATTAGTTAATAGTCTATGCTAATATATATATAATATATCCTAAAGTATAATATATAATAATTATATATATATATACCGTATATATACTATATATATATATATATAATAATATGAGTACACATCCTTATAGATATATGTTCAGTGTGGCCGTTAAGAACTTTTTTCCATATATATATTATATATTATAAATATATATATATAATAATATATATATCATATATATATTATATATATATATATATATTATATATATATATATAATATAATATATATATATATATTATTAATAGTTAAGAGAGAGAGGAGAGAGGAGAGAAGAGGCTTTAATTTATAAAATATTGAAAGGCAGGGACGTATTACAGAAGAAAAAAGTGGTAGAAATGGAAAAAAGGATCTTCACTCTTCAGGTCTTCCAACTTTCAAGTTTCCAACTCCAAGAGGTTGAAGACTGAAGTTGTGCTAGAAAGCGTTGATGTTGGATCTTGAGGAACTGGGGGTGTTTTTGACTTTTTGTGGACGAGTGAATAAATTAAATAAGAAAATCGCGGCGTTCCCTGAAAAATTTTAAACCAATAATCATAAAAATCACTGTTCGTATTAAAACATGAAAGACTAATTGATAGTATTAATGAAGCTAGGAATCTTCAAAATGATTTCTTATTTAATTAAGTACAAAATAAATTTTAATTCTAACAACGAAATTAATTTAAATTGGATGGTTATCAACTGTACCTTGGACGACTCTGGAAGTCTGGATCTAAGAAAATCTATTAAATTTTAGCAATAAAATGAAAATAATATTTAAGAAGTTCGAACTGAATGCCAGACGACTTATCATAAGATAGAAAGCTGTAGTGATGTTACCCCCGAAATACTTAACTTTTTATAGTTGAATAGTATGTATTAAAAATCGTTAATTTAGTTAAATACATATTTAAGAGCAAAACAATCGTAATCGCCAGTAGATGATTATTAACTAGTCAGGTACTCGGTCTTTATTGTTAACTGTAAACCAACCTCACAGGAGGTCCTGTTCGTCGGTATTAGATTCTGCAATGATATCTCGTCACACTGACACTGAACACACTCCACAGAGCTACACGTAAAATCAGGATCAGGCTGATCTCAAGTGGACTGCAAAGTCTTTAACAGTCTCAGAATAAATAAATAAAATATAAAATATTTCATGAAAAAAAGAAAATAAAACTATGATAGCTATTTTAATTCCTTTCCTTTTATTCAATGTAACTAAAAGTATTACCCTTTAATTATATAATATATATATTATATATATATATATATATATAATAATAAATATATATATATAATACTATATCTATATAATATATATATATATATATATATATATATATATATATATATAAAAAAATGAAAAAAAATTAACATATAAAAATTAACATGATTAAAAAAAGCAACTTGTGGTAACTTTCGCTCTTTCTATTGGGTTTTAGCTAACACGTGACACTGCTGAGCTGCACGAGCAAATTTCTGCGATTGTCGATATTATGACATTTTTTGTAACTTCCTTTTAAAGGATAAGTGCATATATATATATATATATATATATATATCTGGGCAGTATTTAAATACAATATTTAAATATATATATATATATATATATATATATATATATAATATATTCATATATATATAATAATTATATATATATAATATATATATATAGACCTGTTATTTTTACGACTCCGTAAGTTTTGATTTTTTTTTTTTTCTATATTTCGAGTATATGATCCTAACAATCAATTTAAGGGGTGACGGACATGATTCAAAAAATATATAGGACCAGTTACGTTTTTACGACTCCGTCAGTTTAATTTTTTTTTTTTTTAACTAAAGCGAATACCCAAGGGTAAACCGAAAAAATGGCAGGGAGTCGTGGTCTCTCGGCCTTCCGGGGAACGACAGGGACCGGCCGATACCCCGCCCCCCCCCCATCCCACACACTCCCCCCCCCCCATCCCCCCTAGACTTTACTTTCCCCCCTACGGGAAGTCCTCCGGAACCCCCCGCACTTTGGTATTTGGGTCTTTGCGAATCCGGCGGAGGTTCCTCCGTCCCTCCCGACGGGAATTCAGTTCTATGGAAAACTCCCCCCCCACCTCCCTCTGTGCCCCCGTCAGCTCTGAGAGCCCCCTGAATTTTTTTTTATGTTTATTTTTTATTATTTTATTTTTTTTACATTTTTGTAATAACTTTACACGCTGATTCCAAATATGTAGTTTGTTTTTCTGTAAGTGTCGTGAAACCTTTTCGACAAATGATTTATGAAAAAAATTTTTTTATTTTTTTTATTTTTATTTACATTTTTTATAATAGCTTTATGACGTGATTTCAAAAATATGCACATTGTTTCTGTAAAAGGTGTCGAATTTTTTGAGATCATAAACATTCTTAAAATTTCATTTGATATTAAATGTGATTTTATAAATAATTATTTAAAATATTTCGAACTTTTGAAATTCAGGTCCATTCCACTTAATTAATTGGTAGTATCATATACTAGCAATATGTAAAAAAAAAAAAAAAAAAATCAAACTGACGGAGTCGTAAAAACATGACATGGCCTAATATATATATTATTATATATATATTATATATATTATATATATAATATATATATTTTTTTTTAAATTAATTAATAATTTTAATAAATAATATTATATAATAATATATATTAATATATATATATATATATAATATATATTATTATATATATATATATATATATATTATATATATCAGCCTCTAGGAAGAGCCCACAATCCATATCTCAAAAATTACAACAGCTACCCGGAAAAAGGCATACATTGTATGGAATCTGGTAAAAATTTAGTGCGGGAAAATGTAAAAAAAAATAAAAAAAATAAAAAATAAAACATAAAAAAAATCATATCTCAAAAACTACAATATCTACAGGGAAAAGTAATACATTGTTGGAATCCTGGTAAGAAAAAGAAAGGAAAAATGAAAAAAAAAAAAATAAAAAAAAAAATATTTTAATAATTATACCATTATGATTAGAAAGGCCTATTTAAAGAACCTTTTATACGTACTGGTTAAAAATAAGTAGACTTGATAGTAAAATTGTTGCTTTTTTTTCAACTAAAAATACCCCAGGTATACCGCACAGATGGCAGGATCGGGGTCTCTCGCCTTCCGGGGAACTACGGGGTTAGGACTAATTCCCCCCCTCCGGGGAGGGCCTCGAAAACCCGCTCTTTGGTATTTGGGTGGTCGCGGGGGTCCCTCCGCCCCTCCCCACGGGGATGGAAAACGTCCCCCCCTGTGTTCCCCGTCTGCCTCGAGCCCCCTACATTGCCGTGTAATACCTTTACAAATAATATATATATTAATATATATATATATATATATATATATATAATATTTCCCCCGCGCTCTATTATACCAATATATAATATATAATAATATAATATATTATAAAATATATATATAATATATATATATATATATATATAATATATATATATATATATTATGTATATATATATATAAATAATATATATATATATATATATATATATATATATATATATATATATATATATATATATATATATATATATATATATATATATATATATATATATATATATATATATATTATGTCCCCCGCCGGCTCGGGCTCCCAAAAAAAAAAGCCATTTTTTTTATGTTTTTTTTTTATTTTTTTTATTTTTGTTTTACATTTTCCTAATTAGAATTATACAAGGATTTCAAAAATGTATGCCTTTTCCCTGTGGCTATTGTAGTTTTTGAGATATGATTTTTTTTTTTTTTTTACATTTTCCGCACTAAAATTTTACCAGGATTCCAACAATGTATTCCTTTTCCCTGTAGCTATTGTAGTTTTTTGAGATATGGATTGTGGCTCTTCTAGAGGCTGGCCATATATATATATATATATATTATATATATATATATATATATATATATATATATATATATATATATATATATATATATATATATATATATATATATATATATATATATATATATATATATATATATATATATATATATAAGAACGAAATTTGGGGGAAAAGAGAGTTTCATCACTTCAGGGTGTCGGGAGAGGAGGATAAGATTTTATTTTTTTTTCCGGCCTTTAAAAAAAATTTTTTTGGAAAAGAATATCGTTTTCGATATTAAGAAAAAATATCGAAATATCGATATATCGCAAGAAATATCGATATATCGCCTAAGAAAATATCGATATATCGAGCCAAAAATATCGATATTTCGATATATCGATATTTTTTGGCCATCCCTACTATAAAGAAACTAACTGATTGAGTTATGATCGGAAGTCAATCTATTCCTTTCATTTGAGCAAACATTGTTTAATAATGATACTGTGCCTTCTGACGAGACTGACGTCGCATTTACAGTAAGATATTTCATTGCTAACATAAACATAGCAGGGAAAGAATTTTTACTATCATTCCAAAATTTATATATGGGTCGCATTACCCACTTGATCACTGAATAACTGAATGAATAGTGAATACTCAGAAGACAATTTGAACTATGTGTATGTCCATTTTTGGTTCCCCGGAAAAAGACGAAAGAATCTAAAACCCAATTTTTTAACGGTGTTTTTATACACGACATTGAGGAGACGAAACGAGAACGAATATGGGGAAAAAGAGGTTTCATCACTCAGGGTGTCGGGAGAAGGATAAGATTTTATTTTTTCCGGCCTTTAAAAAAATTTTTTTGAAAAAGTGAAATCGGCTTTCGATATTAAGAAAAATATCGAAATATCGATATATCGCTAAGAAAATATCGCCCAAAAATATCGAAATATCGAGCCAAAAATATCGATATTCAATATATCGATATTTTTTGGCCATCCTAATAAATATATATAATATATATATATATATATATTATATGATAATATATATATATATATATATATATAATATATATATATATATATATATAATAATATAATTATATATATATATATATATATATAATATATATATATACATATATATATTAATATATATTAAATAATATATATATATATATATAATATATATATATATATATATTTCATTTCACATTGCTCTTGTATACAGATTTATAGTTGTGCACTTGACAGAGAATGCCTCACACGAATGACCACATTGAATAAAAACGGCCCTTCCATATGTTCAAAATCTGAATAAAATATAGAAATAGCAAAGGACGTCCTGCATGTAGCGGAATTCGGCTGGAATATTAAGGCACTCATTATCATATGATTAACGAATCATTGTTAAATTAATTATAATATCTGGCAACCCTTATTTAATTTATATACTTTCATTTGTTCATTACTTTTATTTTTATTTATCATATACTTTTTATTTATTTATTTAATTTTCAAATAAATCGCTTGATAATTTTTTTCGTTTAATTTATAATTATATTATTCATATCGTAATGAAAATATTTGTGTAAAGAATAAAAATAGATAATTTTTGCTTACGTTATTAGCAAAAGCCGGAAATTTTATTTTTTACTGATTACGGTTTTTTTTTAAAAAATTGACAGCGGTGGTCAGTAACTTTTTATACTTTATTACCTTGGAAGTAATCTGATAACAAGTGAACCGCCGAACGTCGTCAAACTTATTACCTGAACCAAGCATAACAGACATACTAAATAGTAGAACATAACCTACGTTGTTACACGGCACCGCTCGCGCGCTGCGCGCATTTGAAGCGAGCGCTTCAGCGAGCGGTCTGCCATGCATACACGCCAGCCTGCCGTGCATTTAGTCTATGGTATTGTTTTAGTTTTTACTTAACTCCATAAATATCTAATGAAAAAATTATTAAACTACGAGATAAAATAATTTTCAAAATGAAAAAGAATCTCATTTATGACATAATAAAAAGTACACAAAATCAACTTTATTGAAACTTCACAAATTTAATTAAAATAAAATAAAATCTCTTACTTCAGATTTTTCCCTTGGATCATAAAATGTATTTCTTAGTTTTACCAAAATTTTTGGTTTTACCAACTTTACAAAGGTAAAATTTTTTATTGCTCCCTGGTTTAATAAAGGTCCATAATGATATATTATATATATATAGTATATATATATATATATATATATATATCAATATTAAATATAATATAATATATATATATAACTATATTAATAAATATATAATATAATATATAAATATATAATATATATATATAATATATGATACCTATATATATACCTATATAATATATATATTATATATAATATATATATATATATATATATAAATATATATATATATATATATTTATATATAATATATATATATCATATATGATAATATATATATATTATATATATATATATATATATAATATATAATTATATATATATATATATATATATGATATATATATTGCTAGTATATGAGTCCTATCAAGGAATTTAAGTCGAACACGAACATATAACAGTACGGGTTCTGACCCCTAAGCCCTGTCCTCCAATGCCATAATACCACATTAACAAAAAACGGTGTATATTTTGTTTTAAAACACAACTCATATCGTCAAAAACTACAATAGCTACAGTGAACGAAAAGGAATACATTTGTGGAATCCTGGTAAATTATTTCGGAAACTGTAAAAAAAAAAAAAAAATAAAAAAAAAAAAAAAAAAAAAAAAAAAAAATCTTCAAAAAAACTTACAATAGCGTACAGCGAAAAAAGGAATACATTTTGAGATCCTTGTATAATTTTAGTTAGGAAAATGTAAAAAAATAAATAAATAGAATAATAAAATAAATATTGGCATTTTTTTTTTTTAAGGAGAGGGGACATAGTTCCTATATATATATAATATATTATATATATATACTATATTATATATATTATAATATATATTATATATATATATATATATATATATATATATAATATATATATATATAATATATTATTTGTAAGGAATATTACAACGGCAATGTAAGGGCTCGAGGCCGACAGGGGAACACAGGGGGACGTTTTCCATACCCCCTAGGGGAGGGGCGGAAAAACCCCCGCGACACCCAAATACCAAAGAGCGGGTTCCCAGAGACCCTACCCGAGAGGGGAGGGAATAGTCACTACCCCGTAAGTTCCCCGAAAGCCGAGAAGACCCCGACTCCTGCATCGGTGCGGTAATACCCTTGGGGTATTCTTTAGTTAAAAAAAAAAAAAGCAAAATTTAATAGAAAATCAATTTATTTTAACGAGTAACTAATAAAAAGTCTTTAAATAGGCTCTCTAATCATATTACTATAATTATTAACAATAATTTTTTTTTTATTTTATTTATTTTTACATTTTCCTATGTAAAATTTTACCAGGATTCCAAAAATGTATTCCTTTTCGCTGTAGCTATTGTAGGTTTTGATTTTTTTTTTTTTTAACATTTCTTCACACTAAAATGTTTACCAAGGATAAA
>JABUQX010016667.1:5000-35000 GCA_015478945.1 Trachelipus rathkii | reverse complement strand
CCGAGAAACTATAAACGTGGAAAAGCACAACATAGTACAAGCAATACACACACACAGCACGCAGCACGCAGCACACAACCAACAACTCACTTAACACAGTTTTTTTTTTTTAATTTTTTTTTTTTTTTACACGTGACCACCACTCACTGGCTGAGCCCTTTTGAAGAAATAGAAAATAAATAGAAAAATTATGTGGAAACCTACCACATCCCAAGCCTAACGCAAATCTCTGAGGTGACCGCAGACGGAGGATTTAAAGAGAGGGAGAATAAATACAGAAGGAAAAGCAGATGAAGGCAGAGAGTTCCACAGAAGAGAGATGGCTGGAAAGAAGGGGGCACCACAACTAACAAGTCTGGGGTTCCCAATATTCACACAGAATTCAAGGCCCTTGTGAAACGAGGGCGATGCATCGGTGAAGGAATGCGAGAAGTCAACTCCCTCGAGCACCTGCCGTTGTAATACCTATAGTAAAGAGATAGTGCACCAACGTCACGTCACAGAGATAGAGGGTCAAGGGAGTTTGAAAGTAGGGGACAATTTAGTAATCTTTTATCCTTAGCCTCAACCTATCTAAAAGAAAGGCGGAACCGGAGCACCCCCCTCCAAATATGGGAACAGTACTCCATACAAGGGCGGATAAGACCCTTATATAACTGGGGTAACTGTTTGGAAGAAATAAATTCCTGCAATCCGAACAGAACTTCCAGCCTTTTTCAGGCCACCTTGGCAACCATTTTGATATGAGGTTTCCAAGATAGTTTATTGTTTATTTTTCAGATCAAGAATGTTTATGTTGTCCAAAGGTGAGAAGGGAAAGCCGTCGAAGAAGATAGAAAAGCTGGGAGGTGTTTTTGATAGAGAGATTTGAAGATATTGAGTTTTTAAAGAGTTGAACTTCACAAGGTTGAGTCGATCCCACTCGGAAATCCCATCCAGACCTGCAAGAATAGAACCGGAAAGCTGAAGTCGAGAATCAATTCTAGAAACAAAAGAGGGAGCAGATTTGAAATGAGTGGAAGAATGGAGACTTGAGTCATTGGTATAAGAATGAACAGAGTTAGGTGTCCAGCTGAGAAGACCGTTAATGAAAAGTAAGAGTAATGTTGGAGATAGAACAGAATCTTGCGGAAAACGTCTAACTAGACATAACTGAGCAAAGAGAAGGAGGAACCCCAAAAGAAGGGAGCCATGCCCAGTCAAAGGCTTTCGATATGTCAAACGACACCACACACGACTCACCATAGCCACTAAGGGCAGAAGACCATAAATCAGTAAAATGCGAAAGAATGTCACCAGTTAACCTTGAAAGTCGGAAATCATAATGGTGATCTGAAAGGTGGTAATGAGATTCCAGATGATCCCGGAAATGAGAGTTGAGAAGAGTTTCAAAAATTTTGGACAGAATACAAGTGAGATCTATAGGACGATAGTTAGAAGGATCAAAGCGGCTACCCTTCTTCGAAATCGGGTGAACATATGCGCGCTTCCAACACTAAGGAAAAGTGTTAGAATTGAGGCATAGAGGGTAAAGCCAAACGAGAACAGGCGTCCGGGTCACTAGCCTTCCTGAAGTTCACAGATCTCAGAGTCCCATGCACTTGATCATGTGTAATTAAGCATGTGTAATCAAGGGAGGAGCCATGGGGCACTTGAGAGAAGAAGGAGTAGGAGGAGGGTTGCCAGAATCATCCAGGGTGGAATTAGATGAAAAAGGAGGCCGAAAGGTTAGCCTTTTCAGAACGAGTATTAGTTACAGTTTCGTCAGAGCGAATAAGAGAAATAAAGGCAGATTTACAGAAGTTGTTAGAGATGTTTTTGAAAAGGGGCCAGAAATTTGTATTATCAGCAGATCCAAGGAGGTCAGCTCACTTCCTTTTGGTGAAAGCACGCTTAACCTGACCAATAATATCCTTACAACCATTCCGGGTTGAACGGAAATTAGCAAGAGTGATAGGAGAAGAGTATTCCCATTTCGATAGGCATTGTCTCTATCCTGAATAGCACGAGAACAGCTTCATCGAACCACGGAATTTGAGGAGAAAAGAATTTAGTAGAAGAAAGAATGAACCTGCTCATTCCCTCGGAAATCACGACCCCTACTTTTCAGCAATCACCCAAACGTCCTCTGAGTTAAAGCAGGATTCATACCAAAGATAGGTAGCAAAGAAGCTACGCAATGCCTCCTAATTAGCTAGATTAAAGTGCCAGAAAGTACGTTTAGGGCATGGTGGAACTGCTGAAGAGAAAGTGTTATTTATTAAGAGTTACAAGATTGTGGTCAGAGTTACCAATAGGAGGGAAAACTGTGTATTTGTAGCAAGAAGGAGAAGTGGTGAAACATAGGTCAAGTGCAAGAATTGGTTAGGACGCTCTGATATGTGAGTAGGTTCCTTAATCAACTGTTCCAGATCTTGAAATATTAAATGTTTTGGCCTCCTTTCCATCTGTATCAGTATGAGAGGATCCCAACCATTCAGTGTGGTGTACGTTGAATTCCCCTTAGAAAGGAGCCTCTGCATTTGGATGAGAAGAAGTAACAGTCTCATGAGAAGTAGTAAGATATTTAAAAAGGGCCTGAAAATCTGTTCTACTAGGAGAGCAGTAGTAGAAACACAAGAAAATAGTAATAGTAGTAGTAGTAGTAGTAGTAGTAGTAATAGTAGTAGTAGTAGTAGTAGTAGAAGTAGTAGAAAGGAAGATCTTAAGCCATAGAGTATCGAAGTTAGTAGTAAGGTTTTCGAGACTTGTTACTGGAGTGTTAATGTTTATATGGGCACAGACTTTACCATTTAGCAGGGAATTGTGATAAAAGTTGTAGTTAGAGATATTAAGTTTATCAGAGAAAGAATCCTTGGATAGCTGGGTCTCAGACAAAAGTAAGAGGTTAGGATGAGAGTTAGAGAGAGGTGATACTCCACAGATTCGAAGTTAGCGTCTAGGCCACGGACGTTGGCAAAGTCAATAGAGGACAGAGAACCCCAGTCCACGCCCACCCCTACTCCCACACAGTCCGGCCATTCGCATAAATACGTGCGCACCCACACACTCATAGAAATTTTCATGCAGACAAGCACAAAAAAATACTAGAAAACTACGTTAAAAATCTAAAAAATAAAATTAACGAGATGTTGTTTAGAAAAATGAAGATTAAAGGTTAAAATAGTAAGTAATGTAACCCCCCACCCACAGGCACCCCCTTTATTCTCTTTCTTTCTTCTTTGTAAAAACTGTTATATCTTCTGTTGAAGGCGAGCAAATATTTTGTGTGTGGGGGGGGGTGGGTGATAAAAGTGTGAGATGAGAGTCTCTGCCTGTCTTCTGTTGAATTTTATTGGACTTTGATCAATTACAAATTCTCCCCCCCCACACCCCTCAACCAACCCCTCCCCCTGCGTAGACCCATTCAAAACACTTCCAAAACACCCGCTGGGGGGAGGTGACTGGGGTGATGAATATTGCTTTTCTTTTTATTATCTCATTTAGGATGGGGGGTTGCTTTCTTAATTTTCCTTTTACTGGTGCCCCGGGGCTGGTCTCCTGGTCCCCCAAGTGATTGATTCATACTAAAATAAAAGTAAAAATTAATAATCTCCCCCCCGGCCCTACCTCCTCTAATTATAAAATTATATTCGATGTTTATTAATTTTATTTTTGTGGTTTATTATGTCCTTCTTGAGAGGGGGGGGATGGAGGGTGGGGGGGGCCACTTTCTTACAGAAAACAATTCACACCACTCACACTCTCTTATGTTAACAGGTCTCCTCAGAGCTAATTTCTTTTTTTTGTCCTCCCCCCCCACCTTAGCAGAGAACACCCCCCCCTCCCATTCATGTAAAACCCTCGTCTTACCTCCCTGGTTGCACTACTCTCTTTTTTTATTCAGTAGTGCTCGGGGGAGGGGGGGTCGTTCTGCGGCGGCTTAAACCCCTTTATCTCCCCCCGAAAGGGGAAAGGAAAGCGGGGCGTGAGAATACTTGTGTACTATAGACGGCCCAAAACAATAAATAACTGGACCATAAATAAGTATTAATTATAAATACGTATGCATTAGGCCAGTAACGCCAAGTTATAAGATAAATACTATAATTATAGAATTTACATAATCACCCTCGCTGTGTGGCGCTGCTTGGGTAATTGATGACATTGGATTTTATTTATATCCTAGCATTGCCCCCTCATTAGCTTTCTTCCCTGGGGCGGTCTCTCCTCAGCCCTGATTAGCCTACCCTTCAAATTTACTGCCTTATAATAAAAACAACCTAAGGCTAAATCTTTTTGTGGTTGGGGTCCAGAGATGGCGAGAGAGGCCAGGGATCGCCCACCCCAAAAACTCATATCATAGTTAAAACTATTTTTTGAGTAACCTACTTAGAAGAACACTAAAATAATACTTTTTAACTATTAAATACAAATAATTTGAACCCACCACATCTCCCCCCACGGATACTGATTTCAATGTTCTGTTCATTTTGGATATTTATTACTCATTCAATCAACTAATTCACTTACCTGAAAGTAACCACGGTGTTGTGTATTATTCTGCCACACTTTATTATATAAACTTTATTCATTGTTGGGCACGTCCCTCCCCGGTCTACACAATCACCTTATCGTCACAATGGAGGAACAATCACCCCGTCCCCCCCTATAATTCCCTCAGCAGCACTCTTTCTGGGTTATCACATCTTCTTCCCTCTATCTTTCCTTCATTAATGAATATATAATTGGCTGCAGCCCCCTCAGTCCCCCCCTGGCTACACCCCTCGTCCCTCCTCTACTTTAATTACTAATCCACTCTCTTATATCCTATACTATTTTTTTTATTTACCTACTCCTCCCCTCGGGCGGAGCAGTGCGGGTTGGCAATCCACGCCTTTAGTGGCGGAGGTGAACGTGTGATCAAGGTAGCTCTCTTTTTCGCCTAACCCGTCCTACAACTATAACTCTCTATTATTCTCAAATTATCTCCTTCAGTCATATTGTCTAGTCTGGGTAGAGGTGGGTGAGTGTCCAGGGAGGAACTCCTCAACCAGGCCTCTTGCTCCCCTGGCCACATGACCCTACCCTTTCTACAACGCCATGCCCTGGCGAGTCGCACCTTACCAACTACTCCTTGTTCATCATTCCTAAAATATTTCTATAAATATTCCAGAATAGTTTCTATATTTGAATCACTTCATATTTTCTGAAAAAATTTTCCAAGTTTCAAAAAATTTCTAAGTCAAGAAAAAGTTAAGTTAAGTTTTCTTTAAGAATATTCTTTGAGGGTGGGCGAGTATGCTTTCTGGAATTTATGCAAGAAGCTATGCCACTAAAAGAAATTATTCCATTAAAATGCTTTATTCTTTTAAACTTATTACTCCCTGAGTACAATATGCATTAGAAATTTTTTTTTATACTTAGAATAATGCATCTATTTTCTTTAATAAATAAGTGCCATGAAACTGTTGGATGACTCTTCTTTTACCCTCCTTTTTCTCTCCAGCCTAAACTTTTCTCACATTACTTTTTATCAACTCTAGATGTATAGTTTAAGCGGTGTAGTTGCGGGGGGCCTATTGGATTTTCGCAGAAGGTCGTTCGCTGGGACTACCCCCTTCTCTTTTATTTATAATTAGTACAAAAAAACCATGCTAGAAATTTATACCAAGGGGGTGGGCGCTGTGGGGGGGTGACGCTCACCCACCACTCGTCCCCTCATTCACCACACGCCCACTAAATACAAAACAGTGTGCTTCTTTTTGCAGATGAAACTTGTACTTGAGCGCGCTCTTCCTTCAGAATTTATTTTATTTTATATATATATATATATATATTTTATATATATTATATATCTTTATTTATTTATTATTTTATATATAGCGTGGCGACCCGGGGGGGGGGGTTGACGCGTGCCACCTTTTGGGGGTATAACTGTGGTTTTTTTTCGCGGATCCCCCCACAGATACTGGTACCTTAATTTTTCTTCTACCCGGGAGGGGTGGGGGGGGCGGGCGAGGGCGTGTGGTCCTCCTGTGTGATTATATTGTTTGGGTGTGGTGTGTGTGGGAGTATAAATCAAAACCGAGAACCCTAAATAGCCCCCCCCCCCCTTTTTCTTTGGGGCCCCCCCTCGGCCCGCCACAAGAGCACAGGGCGCGCAAATAAATATATAATAATATTGTATATTCTAATTTATATAAAAGTTTTATTTAATAGTTTGTAATATTTACGCTCGAGTCAAGACAAAGACCAAAAACCATTGTGCCTGTTTGAGGGGGGGTGGGAGGGCGTTGGCCGATTTTATCCATTTTCTCATTTGAGTTGGGTGAGCTGCGGGGGGGGGGCCCACCCCCCACCCTCCCTCGCGCCTCTAACACACATTCAGTCTTTTACGGGCCCCTCCATCCACCATCTTCCACCCCACTTCCTACCTATTCTACATCTTTACTTCAACCTCATCCAAAACGATGAGGAGGGTGGATTGGCTCACCATATTAAAAAAAAATTCGTAATAAAGTAAATTAAATAATGTCATATGTTTATATTATTTATTTTGGGGATAAGAGGGGTAGAGGGGGGAGATGGGGGGAGCGGGGGAAGTATGAGAGAGTAGGCACACACCCGCCGCTCCCGCAGTACCAAATCTCCCACCCCCCCTTCCGATTGGCGCGCGGGCCCCAAAATTTCCTGCACCCCCCCTCTTCTACTTCCTTCGACCCCACAAATCAAAAAGAATCTTCCTCCCTCTCCCTCCTGCATCTCCACCCAACCATTTCTCATCTTTTCACAGGGAGAGAGTTTTTTTTCCCTCTCCCTCACCTTCAAAAATAATATAAGATAAAAAACTTTTTATATTAACAATTTAAACCCTTAATAATATACTAAATAAAATAATGTCAAAATATACGATAAATTAATATCTTGTATTATACCAGGTACTCATATGTGTTTGGTCCCCCTATGAAAGCCACCCCTCCATCCTATTTTTTTTTTGGTTCTGGCTCTGGGGGTTGTAATCGGACACGCTATATTTAGGCTCCTTTTTTGCCTACTAATACTTGCTGTGTCTGATATCTCAAAAATTATCTTTGCCATGTTTAATTATCTATAAATAACTCCGAGCCTGCCCTACCTCCCCAGGGGGTGGGGGAGGGAGCAAAATAATTAATAAATCGATTTTTCCACATTTTTCATTTTTATGAACGATAGGCTTAACATAATATGAATTCACATTTTTTTCATATAAGAGAGCATTTTCTTATTGAAGGGGGGGGGAGGAAAGCTTGTCTTAAGATTCGATCGAAGCTTCGAGTCACGAAGAATCGAAAACATTTAGTTATAAAAAATATAAAAAAATTCTCGCCACAAAGAAATTTTACATGCAGCTATTCTAATTCAGACTTTTAAGTACTACCGCGTGGCTAATAAAAATCAGCGCGTTTTCTTCTATTATTTTATTATATAATATTCATTATCTTTCATTTATGTATTAACTTTTTGTTTTAGAATTTCAGGAAATCGTGTGAGAGGTCCGTTTTCCATCTCGTGTTGTGACGCTAAAATAAATATAAAAATTTATTTCTCCTCACTCTCAAGTATTTATAAATAATCCATCATATACCCTATATTTCACCTTTACTTTAAAGGAGAGAAGCTATCCCCCCCCAAAAAATAACCCCTACCTCACTATTATTAATATACCCTACTACTATATGATGGTATTATATTATATGTATATTATATTCCTCCATCATATTTCAATTTTTACTGGCGGGGCGTCGCACATCCGGACGGAAGGTTCAGTATTATGTCCTAGTTGATATATATTTAGTTGGCCAGCTAACTCCACCTGTTGGTGGACACCCCCCACACCAACTTTCAACCTCCTTCGCCCAGCCCTCTTAACCACCGCGCCCCTACCACCACAATTAACAATAACGAGAATGAAATAACTAACACTGAGAAAACACAAATAAATATAAAAAACATCCCAATACCAACAAAAATTACTCTCCTCATTTCCTCACTACACCAAGTTAAAAAATTAAGTTATTGGAAGGAATTCCGAATAAATTTTTTCCATACTTTTTTTTTTCTCTTCGCTCATTTTTCACTTCTCTGGTATATTTATATATACTCTACCACTTCTCCTCTCTAACACCACAAATCTTACGAAAATTTTCACGAAAATACCATACAGATCCACCTCACTCTGGTTACATCCGGAACAAATGCAAAAATAACTACAGCCCAGGAAAATATATAACTTAAAGTCTTGATTTTTACCCTTTTCAAACAAAAAAAAAAGAACAGAAATTTAGTAAGTTTTATTCCTTTATTTTTTTTATTTTATTTCCCCTAAAGAAGTGAGGAACATGAAACAACAAACCCCCCTCAAAAACACGACGCCTCGCGGAGAACAAAAACCAAAAAGCGAAGGGGATTCTATACCCCGTTTCTCCCTTATTATTTATCGCTAAAAAATTATAATAAAGAACCGTTATATATATCCCCTATAGCTCATCCCTCCGACATCTTATATTTAATTATTTTCATGAAAAAAAATTCTCCCCTCAGTCTCCACGCCACAGCTATAAAAAAACCGTCCACGCGTAAAGTGATTGTAAAGAAAAATATGTAATATAAGTTGAAAACAAAAAAGTTTACTGAAATTAATTCACCAGCAAGCGCTTCGACTCATCTTAATTAGTGTGTATATTTTCTTTTACCACCACCACCTTACCCCTACCCCACCTTTTCCCTCTCTCCTCCCCCCCGAGCATAACATATTTTAATGTGTATTTTTTGATATTCTTGAGGGGGAGGAGTTTGGTTTAAAAAAAGAAAAAAAAATATAATACCTCAGAAAATCCGAACATAAACCCCTCAAAAGAAGAACCCCTATATATTATTATTATTTATATATTATATTATATTATGATATTTAAAACTATTAAATATAATAATAAATATAATAAACTATATATTCCATACAAATATATTATCCCCCCCCCCCTAAAAACTCCCCCCCCCTATGGGGGCGGTGGGAGAAAATAAAAAAAAATCCCCTTTTCTGAATTTTTCTATAATTTGTACTTCATTATTAATGAAAATATAAAAATTAATAATAATTATTATAGGTCAAGTTATTTTTATTTCTTTACCTCCAAAAAATAAAAAATAAATAAAAAAAAACTCCCTTAAATAGTAATAGAAACATAAAAACAAAAACCCCCTTTAAACAAATTTTTTAATAATTAAAAAATAAATCCCACAATATATATTTATAGTAGGGGTAGGTAGGTAGTGAGCTCAAATAAAAATAACCTTTATTATTTTATTATTATTCTATATTTATTTTATATATATTATAAAAATAAATACACATAATTATATTTTATTTATACGAGTTTTTCCTATACACCTTTTTATGATGATGATGGTAAGTACCATTATATATGTGTTTTATAATAATTACTAATGTAAAATAAAGAAGCTACTCTCGCCGCTAACCTACCACGAAACCATACCATACAACATCAGGCCCCCGGGCTCAAACAGGTCAGTTTAGAGTGTGCGAACATAGACCATCGATCCCACTCCAATAGGCTCCAAGGCCCTTTACGCTATACCTACTACCAGCATCATAAAATGAAATCCAACTATAGGTAGATAATATAAAAGAAGACTGCTTTATCTTAGTCACAATTATCAACCCCTCCACATCTATTACCCGCGCCTCCCTACACCGCCGTTTTTGATTTTAATATTAGCCTCTAGGGGGTGGTTCTATTGATCAGTGGTATTCTTAATATTGTGTATCATATTTACTATATCCCCTCCTGCCCCTGCCCCCCTCATATAGGGGGTTGAGGTCTGCTACACCCCTCTTCTCCATAACCCCTCGCGCACTACCAGAAGAAGACAATGTAATATCTAGAATCATTTATATCTCCTTTATTGTGAGGTGCGGGCGGGAGGAGTGGGGGCGGGTGGGGGGGGGGGGTAGTAGACGGGTGGAAGGGGAACCCCCCCCTCACCACCCCTATCCCCACTGGACCTCTCGCCCTCCAATGCCAACCTCCCGACCAAATTAAAAACCTTAACCTAGATCCACACTTCACTCTCATAAGTCCTCTCTCTTCTCTCCTGGGGCTTGACAACATAAACTTCTTTCTTCTTTTTTTTTTCTTTTTCTTTTCGTTCTCTCCCCCCCCCCTCTCTTTCTTCTCTTTCTCCCCCCCTCTCCCCTTTTTTCTGGCGCTGGGCTGGCGGTGGGTGGGGCTGGGCGTCGGGTGGGTGGGGAAAGGAAAAACAAAATCTTAGGCGGTGGCCCCCCTTTTCTTTCTTTTTCCTGGGATGTCTTTTTTTTCTACTACTAACTAACCTCTCCCCCCCCTCCCCTTTTGGGTTTTTTTTTCCAATCCGCCATCCTCTTCTCTCTCCTTTCCTCTCCTTGCTTAACTACTATTTTCTTTCTTTCTCTTTCCGTGGCGTCCCCCCCCCCCCCCCCTCCTCTTTTCTTCTCTTCTTTCTCTTTTTTTTTCGTGGGCGGTGGGCGCGTATATGAAACTTTAACCCCCCCCTCCCTTTTTCTTTGGGTGTCTTTCATCTATTTTAACAATCCTATCTCTGGGTCTTATCTTTTCTTCTCTTTTTCTCCATAAAATATCTCTTTTCTCTTTCTTTTGTCGGGGTGGTGGTATCCCCCCCCCCTCCTCTCCTCAAAAATGAATGCGGAACCCCCCTTGCGTGGTCGGGGGCTCTCTGCCAGCGGGATATGAGGGATCTGTTAGTCTCCCTCTCTCATCTCATCCTCATCTATCTCTCTCTACTACTCTACTCTCAATAAACCCTCCTCTCCTCCCCCTCTTGCGGGTGCGGGGGTGCAATTGGGTTCTTGGCGGTTCCCTCCCTCTTTTTTTGCTGCGGGGGTGGCTCTTCTCCTTCTTCGTCGTGCTTTTCTTTCCCCTCCCCTCAATATCTAAAACTATCCCCCCCCTCCCTCCAAATTTTTTTTCTTCTTTTTCTTTCTTTGTCTCTCTCTCCCTCCTCCTCGCTCTTCCTCCTCCCTCCTCTCTCCCTCCGGTTCTTCTCATACATACTCGTGGCGGGGTGCTGCGGTGGGGCGAGCAAAAGGGGTCTCTTCTCTCTTATTCCCTCTTAACGGTGGGGCTGGGGGGGCGGATATTGGGGTCCTCTTTTCCCCTTACTTCTTTCTTCTTCTTTCATGCTTGGTTTTTCTTCCCTCTCTATTCCTCTCTGGCTCGAGAGAAATATCTATGTATAAAGCCTTGCTGCAGTCTCCTGGCTCTCTTCTCTCTCGTCTGGCTGTTCTCTGCTCGTCTTGCTCTCTCTGGCTCTTGTCTCTGGGCGTCGCTGCTTCGTCGTGCGTCTCGTCTCTCTCGCTGACGTCGCTCTCTCTCTCGGTGGGCGTGCGCTCGTCGTCTCTGCGGGCGTCTTCTCTCTCGGTCTCTCTCTGCGGTGCGGTCTCCTTCTTCTCGTCTCTCTCGTTTCGTCTCGTGCGCTCGGGCGTCTGGCGGTGGCGGGTGCGTCGTCTGTCCCCTCCTCTCTCCCCTCTCCATCCTCTCTACTCATCTCTCTCTGTACTACTCTCTCGCTGTTCTCTCTCTGGCTTCTCTTCTTCTTTCTTCTTCTTCTCTCTCTTCTCATTCTTTCTCTCTTTTCTTCTCTCTCTCTTCTCTTTTCTCTGTGCGTCTCTGGGCTGTGCTCTCTGCGTCGGTACTCTCTCGTGTCTGCGTGGGCGGGGGTGCACAAACCACTAACAATAAAATAAATTTTGGCAAAATTTTTTAAAGACATCGGAATTTTTAAAAGTTATTGGTTTCGGGTGGTTGAAGGATCTAAACGGTATGGGTGCTATTTTTTGTTATTGATCTTTTTTCTCCTCAGAGTCCTTCTCCCCAAAGTATAGTAGCCTAATTTGAGAGATAAAGAATATAGCCATAGAGTTTTGTAACAACTTGATGGGCTTATTAGGTTGTTTACTTTGGTCCTTCCTCTCTTCCCTAAAAAAAATCAAGTCTGTTTTTTGTGTTTTTTATTCTCTAAATTATTAGTTGTTGTTTTAGAGGCTATTCGAATCTATTAGATTTTTATAAAAAATCAAGTGATATTGACAAGTTATATTGACAAGCACTTTAAAATGGTTATTGGAGTGTAAAGGGAGTTTTTGTGGCGAGGGCTGCGCCCCCAGGCGCACGCGCGCCCCCCATGGGTGAGGATCAAAGTGTTGTTGAGACAAGATGGGTATCTATTCTTACTTAGATTTGACTTTGTGGATCTCATGTTTCATGTGTTTCTTTACTTCTCTGCCGGGGGTGATAGGCTAGGGTACTTTCAGTTCTCCCATAACAAACACTGAAAAAAAGAGCGATTAGCTACTGTGCGAGCGCCGAGCTAAAAACACGAGGTATTTTGCTTATCCACAGCTTTAATATAACTAATGCTAACTACATATATTTTGCTCTACCTTATTCTAAACAATTAAGAAGGGGGGCTGGGGGAAGTAGGCGAGTGGAGATGTGTGGCCCACACAAAATAAACAAACAATAACAAGCACTAATATGTTTATATTTGTATAGCGGAGTGGGGGGTCGGGGTGGGGGTATGGCCTTAACATCTATTTTAATAATTATATTTGGTGTTTATCTTAATGGTTCGTTTGGTAAAGCTCGGTGGCACACCCCTCACTACATCCATGTCGACAACAATAGGTCTGTAGCGTGTCAGCATTAAGATCATTAAATACAAAGTCATGTGCACTACCAAAGCACTTTCCAAAAGGGAAGGTGCGATAAAATGATATTTTTGTAACAAGTTTCGTCCTGGGGACACCCCTGATCCATCTTCGCCCAAACCAATCCACACCACAATAATCAGTCTACTACTTTTATCGTTTGTTTGTTTCCGAGAGTGACCTTCACTCTTTTGTTGTTTTTTTCGAGAGGGGACCATACCAATGAAGGGTCAAAGCCGTCCTTCAAGGCAGACGATCCCTTCCAGCCGTCACGAGTTCAAGGCAAGCCAACTACTCGCTGAGAAGGCTCGTGATGCTTTCCACTTTACCCCTGTAGGCAACTGTCATTCTGCTGGGCAGGTTAAGAAAATGACTACCATTCACCTTCATACCATCGGGAGTTTATACTTTATAGCAAGGAAATCTGGACATGGGCCCCTAGTTTCACAATGTTGGTAATATAGTAAAGTTTACCTATAACTTTGAGTATGGTGCAGAATTTATTATGAGACAGAACGATCATCTATTTTGTAAAGTCTGTGTTCAATCAATGTCTACATGCAATTTCTAGCCAATATCATTACATATGACGATTATTGCTGATCCTAAAATTGATAAAAATAAATATACTGTATTTTATCACAACATTTGTAGAATGTTTATCAACTAAAATTCAACGTTAAACTTGTGATCATGAGAAAACATTTTATATGAGTCGTATCCTGTTATTAATTGTTTTTTAACTGATCAAAGTGGAAGTCAATAATTTTCAGTGGGGGGGGGGCCCCAAATAATCACACCCTCGCGTGATTTTTGTGGTGTTATGAATATTTCCACTTTTTATTATTTTTTGTGGATATATATTTTAAATACATAATATCATCTATTTTATTAAAAGATATGAGAATTAAATTTGTTTACATTATAATCAAATTATTTTTAATTGTTTATGATTAAGAAACTGAAAACTAAACTTTGGGAGTGTGCCGGACGCAAAGGTAGCAGAGAGAAGGGGGGTATGATGTCTAGCTCTTGTTTTCTTAAAGGCCTCTTGGTCAATATGTAAGATCAATTCTCCCACACCACCCCCTCCCCTCTCTCCCACCCACGCTTTTTTGTTTTGAAAGGAGGGGCAATAGATTAATGGGAGAGAGGCGGTTTGGGTCTGCCCCACACATCGTGGTTTGCAAATTTGTTGCGTATAAGTTGTACATTGTATCCAAAAAAAAAAAATGATTATAAAAAAAAAGCTATGTAAAATATACTTTTATATATATTATCTTTCTATTTTGTCTTCATTATTAGTGGAGTGGTTTGTGATGGTATGAAGCGTCACGTTACAAAGTTTTCTATTCTGGAACGGTATTTTTAGGATTTAAAGAGCCTACTCTGGATCTGGTTAGGTATATAAGTTATCTTGTTTTTTACATTTTGTTTTTTTTTAGTTTTTCTGTTGTATTTATATATTTTTGTCACTACCCATGCTCCCCGGTCACCCCACTCCTCTCTCCCACTCCACAACTTTCACCATCAACCCCCCCCCCACTATATTAACCACAATGTCTAATGCGGAGGCAAGGGTTGTGTGGAATTCATCTTCATAATTCAAATTCCGTTTCCTATTATAATCGTTGCTTGTTTGGTAATTATTACATAAAAAAAATTAATCATCAAATTATAAGAGGGAGGGACGTAAACGAATAATGTAAAACATAGGAGGGGGGGTTAAGATGTGTGCGGATTTCTTTTCTTTTTCAAATTATTTTTTTTACTATCAATTCTTATTCCGGGTGGGCGGGTAATTCTTCTTTTTATACTGCGGGTTTGGGGGCTTAATCTATACTCTCAAATTCAAAAAAAAAATAATAATACACAAACCAAACCAAACTAAGATTTATAAGTCAAATTACAAAACCAGAAGGCAGAGTTATCTAAGGACAAATCATTAAATCTGTATATCAAGATAAAAAAAATCGTTTGAAAATTTCATGCATATTCTATATTTTCAGGTGGGAGAGGAGGGCTGACTGCTAGATTCTACATTTATTAGGTAGTAGGCGTGTAGGTATTGGGATATTCATTATTTTTAATTAAGT
The DNA here is from genome assembly GCA_015478945.1 of Trachelipus rathkii. Classification (NCBI taxonomy): domain Eukaryota; kingdom Metazoa; phylum Arthropoda; class Malacostraca; order Isopoda; family Trachelipodidae; genus Trachelipus; species Trachelipus rathkii. Next base: position 20,159 of record JABUQX010016667.1, on the reverse strand, counting down.
TTTTTATCTTTTCAAGATTTTTTTTGGGGTGTAATTATAGTGTGGTGAAAACTTTTCCTTAGCATATATTATAAATTTTTCGTTTCCTCTATGATTTGGTTGTAATCTAAAACCTATTATTTGTGTTCTTTTATACTGTATATCGTGTATTTTTTTGTTTGCAAGTATATCTCTTTGATGTATACTCGTTGTGTCTGATAAATCAAATCAAAGTGGGGATTACTCAAAAGGGTGGTTATACTCTCTTTATATTCTCTCTCTCTCAAGTTGTTTTTTTTTCCTAAAATTTTCCAAACCTTTTAATCATAATCCAAATAAGTTCAGATAAAATATTGAGATGTCAAATTCAATAAATCCATTACTGCAAGAAGCCCTTTTAAAAAATTAATTTAGGTTTATTTAATTAAAATTATAAATTGAATATAAATAGAAATCGGGTTAAAGCCACTTGAGTGGAGAAACCTGATCGTAGAACTAGCACTATTGTGTGTTTTTTGTTCCTAGTAATATTTAGTTTAAGTTTTATTGTTGTTTAATTTTTAATTTTCAAATAATATTTTTAATTAGAAAAATAAATAGAGAGAGTTAATTTAATAAGCATATTTTGTTATCTCATTTGAGATTCTCTCTTATTACCTCAAATAACTATTATTTCCAATGTTATTTACTCTATTTAAAAAATATTTAACAATAGCCAAACTTAGTGGCAAATTAGATTTTTTTTTGCTGCTCTCAAAAAAATTGAATTTTTTTTTTGGATAGTTTTTAAGAATGTTGAAAAACTTTTTCTTATGAACCCTTTTCAAAATTATTTCAAATCAAATAATAAGAGGTGTTATTATTTTAAAAAGGTGGTATAAAGCTCAATTATTTCTTAATCATTTTTTTTCACTCAAAAATATTTCTAATTTCATTATTATGTAATCTTAAAATCTATTTTTTGGCTTATTAGATCATGCTTTTTATCAATTTTACTATAAAATTTTTTTTCTTTATATTTTTTGGAAAATTATATTAGAACAACTATTATCATTATTAAATAATACAATAATTTTTCTTAAAATAAATTATGAGCTCACTTTATTTGGTTTAATTTTAATGTTTTAATTCTTTAATCTTTCAATTATTGTCATATACTTAAATTTCATCAAAGGTATATAATATACATTTGTTTACCATGTGTCATTCTATGCTCCAAATATTTATTTTCATGTGATAACGGAAAATGAATAACAGAAACACAACAAAAGAAGAAATAACAAAGCCCTTTCCTCTTTTGATTTAGTATGTGCACAACATAAAAAAAAAATCCTCCAACCCCCCCCCCCCATATACAAGCCAAAAAAATACCTCCCCCTCCCACCACCGCTCCACACACGCTTACAAACCCCCTCACCTCCTATCCCTCTCTTGATTTCTAAATAGTAGATAGAAAAAAAAACCCTCACGAGAACCAATAAATAAGAACACTCAATACCACACGGCACCCTCACACGCTGCACGTTCTATCGAGTAACAAGGAATCTCATTAGTATGGAAGTAGTAGTTCTCTCTTTGTTTAATAAGATATTAACAATAAGGATACAAACTCCATACCATCAAAAACACCTATACTGCTCCATGAGCGCTTGCACCTCCCTCCCCCATCTCCCTCCGCGCCCCGCCCCCCCCCAAAACACGTTTCTATAATATGGAGTGTTTGGTTAGTCATGTATTTTCTTATTTGGGGGGTACGGCGAAGGGGATGCTACCGCCCACTCCTCCAACCTCCACCAAAAACTATTAAGTTGAAATTTATATTCAACAAGACCTTATCGATAAGTAAGCCGAAATTAAGTTATCTTTCACTGGAGAGAAAATATTTGCTCTCATTTAGGTGAATTTTGTATCTGTTTCTTTTATTAGATCGCCCTACTCACGACTCCTGTGCGCTTCTCCTCCTTGCCCAGCCCCCCCGCGCGCAACACTGCGCAACATTGTATTATGTGAAGTGTTGGGGCGTTAGTGAGAGAGAGCTGGTGGGTGGAGGGAATTATACAACAATTTAAGAAAGAAGTATACCAGTAGAATACCCGCTCACCTAGAAAATTTTATTAAAGTGAATTTCTCATTAAATATTCTCTCACTTGTTCTTATTATAAAAGTAATATTAGGTGTTAGCTAGACTTCTCTATCTGAATTCAAGAATCATATAAATACTCATTAGCTCCGCATTCCCCACAACCCTACATCTCAATAACCATACCCAGCCGCTCCTTCGCAAACCTTCTAGCCACCACAAGAGCTTCTTCTCAACCACCGAAAAAAAATATATAAATACCCTTATTGATTATTGATCATTTTATATATATTTATAATAGAAGATGAATACAATAAACTTTTAAAAAACAACCCCAGTGTTATTTGACCATTTCATATATAAACGGAGCTAGCCCTGCTTAACCCACACACTGTATATGCTAGAAACATTAATTATATTGAACTTTGTGAGAGTTTTATTTTAACCTCATATATTATCTTTAAGAGGCGGCCCTCATGCCGCCCCCTTTCCCCTTAGTACGCTTCTCCCACCTTAGCAACATTAGTTATTGTAGGTGGCGGAAGAGATGGTGAGGCGGCGCGTAAGTGGTGGGTGAGGGGTCGAAGGGAACAAGACACCACCCCTTCCACCTCCCCGCCACAGCCTTGCCCAATCCACCCCACTCTACCCCCCCTGATATTGAACCACCTCCCCTTAAATTATCTCCCAATATTAGTTATAATTGTTATTATTAGTTATCAAAAAAATATATGGTAAAAACATTCGTCCAATAAGAAAATCAATCAATTTAATCAATCAACCAGTCCCCCTCCCCCCATCCACCCACCTACCCTGTATTCACAAATTTATAAAAAAATATATAAATTTACTTCGTAAAAAAATACACACTACATCTTCTCCAATTTCACCACCACACAATCCACAACCTGCAACCAATCACCACACACGGCCCGACTCTCGCCCGCTCCCACATATAAAAATCTAACTAGGCCTTTTGATTTTATATATATAAACTGACAATCTTTGAAAAAGCCCACCCCAATAATAATAACCACACACACTCCCCCACCTTCATAATCGCACCCAGTTAGCATGGGAAATCTCCCGAACCCCGCCCTCTCCTCCCCATCCCACGTCACTATATGATTCTAAATCCCCACCGTTCAAACTAAACAACTACAAAACAGGAAATATATCAAAAATCAATATGAGTAAAGTTATATAAAACAAAAGGGGTTTTTATTAAAACCACTTTTACCAAAAACCTTAAACCAAAAATGTAAAATCAAAAATCCCTCCCAAAACCACAAAGGTCATAGTGAACCAACCTTTTGACCTATTTGGCGGGGAAATAGATTATATATACAAACCATATGATGTTAGTACTGTTTTCACATTTGGAGGGGAGGGGGGGTGGGTGGGCTGACGATGTCATTTTATTATATATTCTTATTGCTCTCTTACTAATTCTGTATCAGATAATAAAACATACTGCAGATCACTGTCCAGGACTTGAGGAGCAACTTTCTACTCAGTTGCCAAGTTTTGCAATAATAAAAGAAGAATCATAAAATAACAGCTCTTTGTAAGCAAAGGAAAAGTTCCAAAATCAACCTACACAAATGAATATGATCTACTAGCTTTTTTGAAGCTCCTTAAATAGGGGAGGGCGCGAAGGGCGAATTGGCCCCTCATTTATTTGTTTGTGCTTCTTTTCATTTTTTACTTGTTTATTAAGGATTTCCGCTAGGCCAGGTCAAAGTTTCAGGACTTACATTGTTTCTGTTTATGTGTGCGCTGAGGTAGAACTTTGTTGGTTTCGCTGAGGTTCCATACTTTTCTTAATAAGAGGCTCCGTTTGTGTTATCAATAATCTTCATTATTATTCCCCACTCTGTTACGAGGGAATCATCAAAGCAAACCCTTCATATATCGATATTAAATATAACTTTATTTTTATGGTATTTACACACCGTGGGACTACTTTGATATAAAGTGGGGCCACCTTCTTAATATGGGATGGGTATGACTCCCAATGGGTATTACCAAAGATTTTCTTGTTTTTGGTGGCTCGAGGGGGCGGCCGGTGGGTCCGCGTGCGGGGGGTTTGGGGGTGTGGGATTGGGGCCGACTCCTTACCAACATTTTAATGTTTCGCAGAAGTTAAGGTGCCAATTCGGGATGTTATGGGGCCACGCGCTCTTTAATTAAATTTATAAATAAGTATAATCTTATCATTATATCACATTGGACGATATCTGGATATAAAAGAGTCTAAATAAAGAAATGATTTTTAGAATTAGAGGTGGGCGTGGTAGGGGAATGTGTTAGCATAGATTTAATAGAGTATTTCCACATCAAAAGGGCGTGTATGTATATTACCCATATGAATTTATATTGCCTTAGAGAGATACTTCTTTTTTAAGTTTAAGAAATGCTATTTGTTCATTCGGGATATTAACACACATTTGGAATATAAGTGGAAATTACTAAAATAAAAATATATCTATTATATACGCTTAATATGTATTTCAGTTTTAACTTGAATTTGTAGATTCATGGCATCTATTTCTATATTGTTTCCGAGATACAGTTATTCACCTACTCTAAATTTAATATACCCTTGCAGTAATTTTCTTCATTGGTTCTGCTCAATTTTTGAGCTAGGTAGAGGAGCGGCAATAACTATATGAGTTAAAAATGCACCACGCTCCCCTCGTGGAGAAGCTCTCTCCAGTACATCTTTCTTTAGATTCCTTTAAGTCCACTATTGTTACTATAGTATATTCTGATCTTGGTTTAGTGTAGCGATAGGATTTAGAGCGAACTCTTTCTCTTTTATTTAATGGTCCTTAGTATAAGAAGTAAAAAACCCCCCGGGGGAGTGGAGAGGGCGGGTCTTTCAATAATTGAATGAAAAGATAGAATTTGTAAAATAATCTCAGATGTGGAGGAAATTCGAAAGGGGGAGTTTGGGGTAGGGGTATGAGTTCATTATAGTATGGTAAATAAATTTTTATATAGTTTCTTGCTCATCGATTTTGTGATTAATAATGTATGTTCTTTTTCCCTTTTGGATTTCCCTCACCACCCTTATCTTTATGGGGAGACACATTTTGCTTCTTGTGCGGAGAAGTTGCTTAATAGAGTTCATGAAAATTTAGAAAATAAAAGATTTAGTTAAGCAAGTGGGATATGATAATTGTCTTTTCTCACCGCCAAACAAATTAGCTGTATGGTCTGTGTATATTTTTATTAGAGTTTTCATTGATAATATCATCACCTACATGAAAGATATCCAACACCACAATTTTGATTTTATATTTCTATGGGACCTTCCCTCACAGATCCTTTGTTATCCTCTCATTTATTAATACGACCCCCTATGTATGTTAACAATGTATTCACAAAAAACAAAGCGCCTCCGCGCCCCCCTGTGTCCTCTCCAACCCAATACCTCTCCTTAACACATAATTCGATTTACCATCTATAAAATGAAGGGACAGGCCATATACTGGGACCAGATCTATATAGTGCCTCCTTGTTTGAAAGGGTACATATCCCATTATCGGTTCAGAATTTCATATATCATGGAGTTGAGTACATGCAATAATGGGAGTGAGTGAGATAATCTTAAGCCCTTTCGTTTCAGATTTAAGTTAATAATTCTATCGAAAAAACCGCAATCACTTTTGCTTTTTTTTGAGAAAAAGATAAAATGGATCGGAGAGGTTGAGGAAGGGGGGCTTGAGTGCGGGGAGTGAGAGCTGGCAAGCGCGTGTGCTTTTTATAGGTATCACTAATATTTTCTCCTCTACTCTCTTCTATTCTTCTCTCAATTGTGAATTATCATTATAGCATCATGTTTTGGTTCTCTTTTTATTGGTCTCATGTGGGTGGTATCTCTTTTCCAGACTTCCTTTATATATATAGTTATATTTTTTTCCCCTTCTCCCGCCTCCCTTGATAATTTAATATTAGATGGGCGAGATGTATCTTTTACATTACATTTTAATCCAAGAAACTTTTTTATTAATGAAAATGCCAACAAAAAGCTAGTTAGTTGGCCGCATCTGACCATCATAGAACTAGGTTTGGGGGGGCCTCTAGTGAGGGAGATGACTCAATTAAGAACTGTTATGGAAGAAGAGGGTAGAATAATTCAACATCAGGAATCAGAAGATAAGGTTCTTGGATATCTTTTGAATCCTCTTACAGATAAGTTAAAAGTGACCAGAGCAAAAGTTTCAGTAAATGCTGATGCAAATAACAAAAAGATTGTTGTTATCTGCTGTGTTTTTTCATGAACCCCTTTTAAATATCTTTTATACCCGTAACTTTAAGGAAGGTCAGGTTATTAATTAGGAAATCACTATGGCAATTAGGTCATCGAATGTGGAGATGAAAAGTCCCTGCTGATGTTTTAGTTTCCTGGTCTTCTCTTTGTTCAAAATTTAAAAATAAAAATTACAATCCACATACCTTCTCGACACATTCTAAACACCGGTGTCGCCTCTTTCCTCCACCCTCCCCTCCTCCCCTCAACCCTCCCTTCCCTACCTCCCTCTTAATGGTTGGTGGTGAGGCTGTGGCATCCTCTGCGTGGTTAGTGGGGTGTTGAGTGCTCCCCACTCTACTAGCTACCTAGCTCACACCGCACCCCTCCCTACACCCTTCTACCTATTGCGTGCGAGGGAAGGCCAAGGGGTCCGGCCCCCCTCCCTCCACACATCCTCAGCCGCCGCCGTGTGGCTGTCCCTCTTTAGTACGTTCTGCTTGCTCTTGCCTGTTCTTACCCTATTTTCATATGATTTCCAGAATAATATTATCAGAATTTTCTTGAAGTGGGTCTCCCAGGCTCTCCAAACCAACCATCACCAACCCCCTCCGCTCTCCCCCCTCTGTTCACCACTCGCGCTCAAATTCCGCTGCGCTCCTGGCTCCTATCCTCGGCAAGCAGGGCAGAGAGAAGAGTGAGAGGGCCGGAGAAGTGTTTTTGTAAGAATAAGGTAGGGCGGTCAAGGAGAAGAATATTAATCAAATCAAAAAATCAAAGATTAGAGCAAAGAGGGGGAGGTGGACAAGGAGTGATGCCATTGTCTGTAGATGCTCTGGTGAGCCTTATCAACCCATTACTTGACATGAAAAACCCCCCACCCCCCAGCCCAGCACCTCTGCCATTTACCAGAGCGCGCGTTCTCATACCCCCACCGCGCTCCCCTCCACCCTTATTCTTATCAACACTCGCCCACTGGTGATGGCTAGAAGGGGCGGTCCTCTCTCGGACCTTTCTCCTCCTCACAGAATCAATCATCAAATGGTCCGGTGGGATTGGGAGGGGTAAACTTATAGTGGTTGCCGGGTGTGGGCTGAGCGCAGAGGTAAGGAGAGGGGAAGGAGGGCTTGTGCAGGGAGGTGGGTGCGCGACACATCGTGTGGGGTGGAGGGCGGTAGCGGGCGCAGTGCAATTTAATATAACCACCATTTAAAGGATTACTCCACCGTCCGTCGGCCCGCACGTGGAGGGGCGGTTTTAGTGAGAAGGGGGAGATAAGCGTTGTCGGGAGAAAGGTCACCTTTCCCGAGAGAATGTCCAGGGTGTCTAGCTAGGTACCCCCCCCCCACCGTCCACCCACGGGCGCGTCTGCGCCCCCCCCCCTGCACACCCGCATCCTGCTGCCCGATGGCGGAGAGAGGCCACGCCCCCACACTCGTAGGGGTGTGGGCTCTGGCGCGACACCCGCACCTACATCCCCTCGCCCCCCCCCCCAGGCAGGGCTTATTGTCTCTTTCCCACTCCCCCGGGGAGGAGGGGGAGAAGGTGACCTCTACCCTCTCTCTCCAACACACTCCCCCATACAAAACGGACTCGGGAAGCTCCTGCGCCGAGCGCGGGCTGGTGGCCCTCGCATCACGTGATACGGACTCATAAGGCTCAAGCTGGCCGGTATATTCCGATCAAAGTGGAACGTGATCGCCTGCGCACATCTTTCTTAGGGTAGTCACCTGATGCGACCCTGCTCGCACTCTCCACACACCCCCTCCGCCGAGGAGTGTCGTGTGCTGGTGGGGGGGCGAAGGTACGCATCATCTGCCGTGAAGGGATGTAGCTACATAAAAGAGGGCCCGCACCCTTCATCCAACGATCGCCCTCACCACCCACCCCCCTCTCCGCCCCCGCCCTGGGCCCTCCTTCCCAACACCAAAAACCCAAACTATTTACAATATTTTTTCTATCTAGGATGCTTTTCTATTGGACTTTACATAAGGAAAACCCGGGGAGTTACCAGGGCGCCGCCCCCCGGCCCCACGCCCCGCCTGCTAACAACACCCATCGCCTGCCCCTTCCGTGTGCGGTGGCGCGTTGTATAGTTATGTCAAAAGGGACACTTGGTGACGAGGGGTGGGATGAGGCCTGTGTGAGAGATGATCCCCCCCAAACACACCCGGTGGCCCCTAATCTTCCTCATCACATGGGGGAGGGGGGTGTGACTTTGTGTGCGTGGCGGCGGTTTTGAGGGCGGATACTGGGGGTGGGAGCGGTGTGGGAGGCGAGGGGGCAGTCTCGGTTGTAGAAGAGAGTTGGAAGTGATAAGCCGCGCACGAGTGGCTCTCAAAAAAAATTGTGTTATTGTGTATTTTTCCACTCTTGCTCTTTAATTTATCCAGACGCCCTTCACCTGTCTGCCGTTGTCGCTTCCAGAGGAGGTGGCTCCCACGCTGGAGAGTCGGCCTCCCCCGATAACATGGAAAAAAAATAATTCATAAAACTACATCACAAAATAAATATTAATATTTGCCTAAATATTGACAATGATTTTTTTACTCAATGATAATGACAAACTAATAGGAAATTTATCAAAAAAAACAAAAGAGTGGAAAATAATCTGTAAAGATTTCATTAAAGGGTGGTTCATAATCCCTATTATTTGTTTTCTCTTTTTCAACGATCTATTATTTTGTCTGTATCCTCCTCTCTATAAACTCTTAAATCTCTAATATCTTTTTTCTACCCAAATAGATTTCCAAACCTCTTAAATATTCCCAGTTGGGTGCGAGATCAGATTTGGAAAGAGAATAGAATAACAGAAAAACAAAGATAATAAAAAGGGAATGATCACACAAATCAAATTATTTTTATTATTGGTGTTTTATCCCCAAAGACAACCTTAAACTTAAACCTTATCAGGGATGGGGTTTATACAAGTAGGTTGTCGAAGGATGGGATGGGGCGACCAATGGGTTGAAACTCTTTAATTTCCCACGTTATTCTTTTCCATAACCATATAAGGTCATCAATAAAAATAGATATATGGAAATGTTTTATTTGTCTCATAATAAATAATTCCTTTTTTTGGAACTATATATTGGCTATATTTCATTATAACCTCAATGATTTCTAGTGGAGGTGGGGGAGGGTGTGGCGAGCCCGGCATTGGCGATGGAGGGAGAAGGAGGAAGGTATGTAACCTCCTTCCTCCTCACTTATACCCCAAGACTTAAGACTCATTATATCTCCCTCTAATTCTTTTGTCTCTATATAGTTAGTGTGGATGTGTAATGTTCTCTTGAGTGGGAGAAAACGTTCTTTTTCATATGAAGACAAAAATTATAGAAGAATAATAGAGTTCAAACAATTTTTTTTTTTTATACAATTTAATTAAATTTAGCCCAGATTATAAGAAATATCATCTATAAAAGTCTGACTGGAAAACACAACAGACAAATGCAAGGCTGTGGCAGATGTATTGGAATCTTTTCAGATGAAACAGCTCTTAAATAAAAAATGGATGACTCCTCTTACTTGGCATTTTTTGGTGTTAGTTTCTGTGCGTAAGTTTCATTGTTCTAGTTCGAGGTGGGGAGCCCGATGAGGAGATTCAGGAGTGATGTATAACTCTCAATTATAAAAGGGTAAAGAATAGGACAAAACCTAGTACAACATATTCTATTGTACAATCTCTACCCAAAATAACTTGGTATTTATCTAATTACCCACTCTGATCATTACAACAAAAGTGAAAAGAAGAAAAAAAAATGACGTTGTCTTTGATGTGCAAGCAGCGTTTAATTTCTCGCTTATTTATATTTCAAAATTGGATTGGTCCGAGTTCAATAATATACCATGCCAAAACATGGTAAATGAAGATTTCACACTCACAAAATTATCAAAATTAACCAGATATATGGGCAAGAGGGTGAAGTGGAGTGGAGTGGACTGCGGTGGATTGGGGTAGGCGCCCCCATCGCCGACAACCCCCCTCTCCACATTCTTCTCATGTATTATTGATTTTTTTATATTACACACATCATAACTTTGACTATTTTGAAAAAATCTCAAAACCACCCAGCCAACTCACACCCCCACCACCTCTCGCCTCCCCCGCCCTCCCAATTACAGTCCAACAGAACAGACCTCCTCTCACCGACAGGCTGCTGTCAAAGTGTTCAAGTGAATTTCCTTACGCAGGAATTTATTTTTTTTTTTATAATTTTTTTTTATTCCAAATAATATTAAAATTTTATTAGAATATTCGTAAAAAAAAACTTTAACTTCTCCCACTTCAAATGTTCAACTCATTTCAATTTTGCAATCTCTTTTACTTCAAGAAAAACCCGACGAGACTTATTTAAATAACTTATTAAATTTATACTTCACATATTATATATACTTCTATTATAGCTACAATTTTAGTAAAGAATACTTATTTTTTTTAGTGTATAAAACTTTTATTTAAGATAATATATTATTATTTACACGAACATTTATAATATATTGTTTATGTGTTTAATATAACAAGTTATCTCTAAATATTTAGTTTTTTTATGTCGTGAAATAATTTTTTATATTTTGCTTTGCCTGGAAGATCTATATTTCATACGATTAATATATAAATTGTATCTCTTCGTTAAAAATCACATAGTCTTACCACAACTGTGGACACTTCAAATTCAATACCGAACCTACAAGTGGTTGTGGAAAACAAAAATTGAAATTAATTTCTGATAATGTAAAGTATGGATAAAAATAAAGAGTTGAAGAAAGAGAAAATAAATTATCATCATTATCATGTGGGGTGCAAATATATTAACTATCAAATTCTAATCTCTTATTCATACATTTACCTTTCACACAATCAATTTACCACTAACTAAGATTTAAAAGTGCTAAGAGTTACAAAAGGACAAAAGGTAACAAAAACTACATTAATCAGTTAATCAGTATTGCAAAGAATTATCGTTAATCAAAATGAAATAGTTAATACTCAACCAGAAGTTACTTTGAAAAACAAAACAAAAAACAAATAATTACGAGAATCTAATTCTTCACAAGTTTTAGCTGTGAGTATAGATCGGATTTTTAGGAAAAAAACCTAAAAATATAATGTTAAAAACCGGAACTCAAGCTCGGTGTTGTTGTTTGTGAGGGTGATGTTAAGTATCTATCTATTTGTGGATATTAATTTCGGAATGGGGGGGGGGGGAAATAAATATTTATTTTTAATGAATGATTTTTAATAATTGTTTATTATTATCTATAAAAAATTTTCTGCTATTCTTCTCAGTTGCTCTTTCATTTAGTTTCTTATTTGTTTTTGTAATGAATTCAACAGACAAATTTCTTGAAGGATTTTTTCGGTGTTTAAAAACAAACCATATAACACACGTGCAATTAGCTGAGTTTAAATAATATTATATTATATTCTTTTTGGTGCGTATTTGTGTATAGTGATATACCAACGCCCCACCTACGGGGAGCGTAGGCAAGGCGGGGACAACTTCTCCTCCTCCTCCACCCCAACCTTTAATATTTCTTTGTTCGTATTATATATTAAAAAATAATGAACACTAATATATAGTTTGCCAGACGACGTTATTAAAGGTTTAATAGTAGTAGAAAAACTGATAAAAAATACATCAAAATCGATAGATATAATGAAAAAAAAATAAGTAAATATAAAACTAATATATACTAAAACAAGTTATATATTTATTTTTTCTAAGTTTTATACCTCCTTTTTCGTTTTCATATTGGCTTTAAAGTCAACTAGCTTTGTGCTTATATACAGCTGGATTCTAATCTGACATATCTCCGCTAGAACTTTCAAGTATGTCGATAGCATTATGGCAGCTGCCAAAAGCTGTATAAAATCAAATCTCGGAAGGCGTACCAAGGATATAGAATAAAATTTCAAAGCACTTGTTGCTTAAGAACAACAAACAATTATAGCATTAGGATCGTCAAGAAAAATTAAAAAAAAAAATTTCTCTCCATACTAAATTATTGAAGGACACAATAATATAAAGGTAGCCTCACACTACTACAAATAGGGTTATTATAAATATCTAAATAATAAGTGATGTATATATAATATAATAATATAAATATATTTACTAAATAATAAAAAAATAATATAGATAGGGGTAGGTTTTATAACCCCCCCCCCTTATTATAAATAATATATATAAAAAAAACCCTCACCGACTACCCCCCTCCCACCCATATAATATAAAATAAATATATACTACTACCCCTACTATACTATAAGAGCTGTAGTGATATATACATATATTATAATATGATATATATATATTTTATATATATATATAGTTAGGTATAGTGAGGGGCTTATGATGATAATAATTTATATTTATATAGTTATTATTATTGTTAAAAAGGTTTTATTGGCTTTTGTGATATTTAGGGTTATTTTATTTTATTATTTTATATTATTTATATTATTATTATTTAAACTTATTATGGGGTTATTTATTTATTATATTGTGATATAATATATTATATCCTTCTCTTTTTGTATAGTTAATTTCTACTCTTTTTAGCATGCGTGATTGTAATCCTTGGGTCCTCTAGCGATAGTAGGGTGGCTTCTCGTTTCCGTTAAGTGTTTTGTACGACCACGCCTTACTGTTATGGTACTTATATAATATGAAAGAAGACGACGAGAAAATAGTTCCCCTGCCCCTCATGTTGCAATTATATCCGGGATCTCCACTCTATATAAACATGAATTCCTAACAGACTCGTGCATCTGTATTCTTCCGGGGGCTTCACAGCACACCCACTCGGAGCGTAAGGGCAAAACAGAGGCACCAGAAACGCAAAGAAAAGAATAACCGTCAAGCTAAAGATTACCGTTTTTTTGCAAAGATAGAAAATAATTAAAATTATGTATGATAATAATATTACTGCTACTATAATTTTCATTATTATTATATTATTAGTGTATTGTAATATATAACCCCTTAAGTAAATTTTCACACTGCTGGAATTGAACCTGGTGGGTTATTGTTGTTTCTTTCTTTAAAACAGTGTCAAATGTTTCTCTCGCTTTTAGCTGTGGTTTTTTTTGTTATCTGAGCCGGGAGCTTTGTCACAACGATGGAACTAAAGAAGGCGCGAGGAAAATGTTCCTGCAGTGAAAATATACCACAACCATACCATTTCAACAAAGGAAAAACCACGAGCAAACAAAATCATCCACGATACACAACCACATCGAGGATTTAAATTTTTCGTATAAAGCGGTCAAACGGGCACCGCGACAAGAAACGTCCAAGATTTATTATGCTTCAAATTAAAACAACGAAAAACCCTTGCAAATATTTCATGTATGATTAAGACAACTTGACATAACAAAATTCATTCAACATTCCACGAATTAGTCCCGCTTTCAAAAACAAACATTAGGCGGAAACAAGTCTGCCTCAGAGAAGCCGGCTCAGGTTCAATCCAGCAGTGAATTGAAATTTTTTTATCTCCACTCTAGGTTTAATGAGGTTTTATTTTTTTTATCAAATTCCAATATCACTATCTTTGTCTGATTTTACCAACCTTTTTATAAGGTTTGTTCTTTTATTTTACATTATACATAATATTCACACAGAAAGTGAATGGGTATTCTATCACTCTGCGCGAGCCCGTTTTGACCCCACAGCCCGGGTTTGGTTTGTATGCGCCGGCCCGCGCCACATGTGATGTTGCGTCTTTAAGGATTCCAAGGTTGAGTGTGGTATATTCACTGCAAGGAGAACCAATTTCTCGCGAACTTATAACAATTAATAATAAAAAAAAAGAACCTCCCCCCATCCGCTGAAGGACATAGAACAGATCGTCAAACCCCACCTTTATACGCAGAAGACATCTAGCGTGGAGGGGCCCGGAGGTTTCAATCCGAAAGCAGTGTGAAATTGGACTTAAGGGGGGATTTTCGGGAGTACCTATCACAACAATAGCGATGAATTGTGTAGCAGTTGTCTTATCGAGGTAGCATAGGATATTCCCGGTTAATAGGTATATCACTCTGCGGGCTGAGTCCCTGTTTGACGCCTACGCGCCCGAGTGTGGACGGAAGAGTGCGTCGTGTGGGGGGGGGTTGTGGTGGGGGTGGTATCATTCACTGCCAGGAAACATTTCTCGGGCGCTCTATCCAATATTTAGTTTCTCATCTGGTTGTGTGGTCTGTCAATTGAGCACGTGTCCCTTTTCTCTTGTGTAATATTTCGTGCTAGTGTGCCTCAGTGTGCTATATATTTTCCTCAAAGACAGTAAAGGTAAGAACCATATATCTTTAAGGGGGTGGGGGATGTTTGGGTGCGCCTTATTTACCTTATCACATCTGCTCTCCCCGGGCCATCCCTGATATTTTTTGTTTAGCAGTTTTGTTACTTAATACAAAATCACTTTTATTTTATTTATTATATTATTCTGTTATATTCACCGCACCTCACTTTTTTTATTTATATTTATTATAAATACTAATATATATATTATATATATATAACCTTATATTTTTTGGGGGGTGGAGGTAGGGGGGGGCCTTTTATTTTTTTATTTATAAAAAAACTTTTATTATTCTTTGGGGCTTTATTACCTTGGGGGGTGGGGGTCGGAGGGGGGGGATAGTGAGGGGGGTGAGGGGGGTTGAGCTTGATTTTAACTTAATTTAACAAATATATGAAACACAATTTAACTAAGAACCCAATTATATTATATATATTAATATATATATAACCCTTTATTATTATTATAATCTATAAATAAAAATATAAATAGAGGTAGGGTAGATGTGAGTGGAGGGGTAGTGGGGTGCACAAAA
>JABUQX010016665.1:32500-35329 GCA_015478945.1 Trachelipus rathkii | reverse complement strand
GACATTGAAGAAGATAACAATACTTGAATTTGTCGAAAAACACCACTTAAGTTAAGACGATTTGATGTCACAGCCAAAATGTGTTAAACATGTAAAACTTGGTTACCTAAGCTTCCAGCATCTCATTGTGGTTGGAATGGATCACAGAGATGCGAGTTATTTCGAAACAAAATTAGGTTCCAGGGAAATTAATTAAAAATTTCTAATCAAAAAGTGATTTTAAATTATATAATGTTGTATATA
Organism: Trachelipus rathkii; assembly: GCA_015478945.1. Taxonomy (NCBI): domain Eukaryota; kingdom Metazoa; phylum Arthropoda; class Malacostraca; order Isopoda; family Trachelipodidae; genus Trachelipus; species Trachelipus rathkii. Next base: position 35,086 of record JABUQX010016665.1, on the reverse strand, counting down.
TTTTTTCTGTTTTCTATATAAATAACCTTTGCACTACAATTAAAGGATTTTACATCTTGATAGTTAATTTGAACATAGAGGTAATATATTAAAAGTATCCTTTGTCATATTTTTGTAGTATATGCCACTATTTCAACTAAAAAACAATAAAAAAATTAGATTTTTGGCAATAACTTCATAAATATAGTTTTTAGGAAAAAATGTTATTTCAATAAAACATGTTCTAAATTTAATTCTGCATCATTTGGTACCTAATTGATGCTTGTAGCTTATTTTATAAAGTATTTATGATTATTTTGTGTATTTTTAACCCATAAAAATGTCAAAAATTTTACATTTTGAGATTTAAACCCAAGTGGGTCAGATAAAAATAATAACCACTGACTTTTTTCTTCATAAATGTGTTTTACAAATCAAAAGCCAGGTATTAGGAGGGGACACTTTTTGATTTGTTAAATTTTTTATTTTTCACCCCACCTTAAAATATATATAATATTATATATATATACTATATATATATATATATATATATATATAATAATATATATTATATATAATATATATATTATATTATATATATAATTTTCAAAGGTGGGCACTTCCGCTCTTTTAGTCCGCTAGGTCCGCTATCCGGCTGTAGTCCGCTCGAGCGGACCACCAGAATAGGTGCGGACTAGCGGATGTGCGGAGTCGTCAGGAAATTAGCGGACTTGCACGTGCGGATCAAAAAAAAGTTTCCGCTCTTTGGTCCCACCTTTTTGAAAAATGAAAGTTTAGTTTACCTATTAAGAATTCTTATTGGTTATAATAAAAAAATATAATTTTATTTTAAGTTTATAAACTAATTAATACTTTTGTCTAAGACTTATTGTTTTTTTTAATAATTAAACTTCCAAACCAATCTCAACTCCTTAAATGTACCATATATAATAAATAACATTTAAATTGATCTTATAGACTGAATGGCTAGTTAGCCTCATCCTAAACTTTTAATTAATTATATATTGCTATGATAAACTAGGCAATATCTAAATCAATTCTGTGTAAAAACCCAAATTATTAATTATATATATATATATATATATATATATATAATATAATATAATATATATAGTATATATATATATTAGTGATGGGTACGATTAATCGTCTCCGTCACGGCAAAAATCGGCATATTTTTTTTCAATCGTCATCGTCATCGGCAATTTCTGCCGATTATTTTCCGATTATTTGAACAAATATTAAGAATTTGGAAATATTATATACATATAATATATTATATATATATAATATAATATATATATATATATATACAAAACACATCTACATTTCTTGCTTCTACTATGTGGGAAAATTTCTTAATTGTTTTAACCAAGGCAAGGAGTTCCTTGCTATATATATATATATACTATAACCAATTTCAGTAGGATTCAATCGATAACTGTAAAATGGCAGCGGAACTGTTTTTTCATTTTCCGTAGAAACTACTACACCTCTTAGAGACACCACCTTTTATCCACATATCATATACACATACTTATATCCACACCCCTCTTCTTGACAACATCTTACAGACATCCCTATACCTTATATCCCTATGTGTGGGTGAAAAAAAATTGCCGAGATCGTAGTCCTGCGTGTCGTAGAAGGCAACTAAGTGATGGTAGTAGTTGGGGTTGGCTGGCCACTACCACTTATCTTTGCCCAGGAATGCTAATGCATGCTCGGAGAAGGTCGTGGATCGCCGTCATCGGCGTCCTATCTTTCGGCGAAATGTTATAAATCGTATGGATACATGGAATGTAAGAGGAATTAAATGTTGAGGAGAGAGGTGATGATGTATTTAGAAAAAGGGCAAATTTAATTTGTTGCCTGTGACTGAAACAAAGACGAAAGGAAACGGTAAAACATGAGTGGTGTGTTGTTGAAAGTTGTTGTGTTGGTGTGGAAAGGAAATTGAGGGGGTTAGAAAGATTTGCAATTCTATGATAAGTGACTTGTGGTAGAGAGCTATGATAGATTTTGTGTGTTGTGAGTACTGGAATTCTAAAGGTTAAATTTAATTTTGAATAGGTAAAATATGTGTGGTTGCGACATATGGTCCATCTGAGAGTAATTTTGAAGAGTGCAATTTTCTGGGATAATCTAATTGATGTTTTGGATGGGGTGAGTGGGATTTAGTTCATTTGCCACATCTGCCCACCTAAGATTTTTTTTTACAGTTGTCACCATCACTCACAGTCACCCTATTCAAGGAGAGGGTGTAGTAAGCTCAAAAGGTTCACCCTCTAGGCTCAAATAAGAAGAGAGCACAGAGCAGGCTTTAAGTAAGGAAGATTAAATCAGCCAGGACATCACAGAAGATGGAAAAGAATTCCACAGAAACAAAGGTTACAGGAAGGGAGGAAGCACCCACAGCGAACTAGCTGGAGGTTACCAATATCAACACAAATATTAACACAGACACAGCACCCCTTTGCTACGAGGGCGTCGTAAGGTGGTGGTAACGCCAAATAATAAGTTTCCCTCGAGCACCTGCCGCTGGGGTGCCTATAGAATAGAAATAAAGCAAAGTACGAAACAGTT
>JABUQX010016665.1:7500-10000 GCA_015478945.1 Trachelipus rathkii | reverse complement strand
TTCTTGTATATATTTATTCTGATCCATTATGTCTTGATTTTTTTCGCTTATGTGTATTCCTATATATTGAAAATCTTCTCTCATTACACTTCCCACCTTTAATTTTTGATTAATCTTTCCAATTATTTTTTCATGAAAATTCAGTTTGTAAGAGGAAACACTGTAGCAGCAGAGGTAACGATACTAAGGGTGACTGCACCCGTCCAATCCTCCAAGGTACCAACTGCATCACCCAGGAGAGAGGTCCGACTACTGTATTGCTTCCACACATCTTGAGAGGTAGGAAACTTCCAAGTGAGAGGGCGAAATTGTTGAAGGGGTTGCACCCTCAGAGGAAGGTGAACATGGATCGGATAGTGGTCACTACCCAAATAAGTTCCTGTCAAAATGTCAGCCTGCAAGAAGAAACCACTCCCAATCACCAAATCAAGAGTAGAGATCCTACCACTATAGGAATCCACTCTTGTTACCAGACCAGGAGGGGTTAATAAGGAAAAATCACTAGAAGAGGACAAGAAGGTGAAAAGAGAATCACCAGATTTATTACATCCTCCACGAGGAAGACCAGGTTCCCAAAGATTGTGATGGGCATTAAAATCACTCATTATCAAAGCAGGCAGGGGCAAATGATGAATATAATGCTGAAGTTCCGGTAATGCCAGATTTCTACTAGGATTGTAACATAACAACAGTGATGCCCAGCCCGATGCAAAGGCAACTCTCACTGCCAGTATCTCGAGGACTGCGTCCGGAGCAACATTCAATGGTATCTCCTGGTAAGATAAAGAGGAATAAAGGAGGAAAGCTAAACCACCCCCCCTCAACTGATTAACCCAATTCTTCCTGAGGAAGGTATATCCACCCACTGTAGGGGTGTATTTAGGCTGCATCCAGGTTTCACACAGACCCAAAATCATCGGGGAAGTTGTAGCTACATAATTTTTAAAAACGCCCAATTTTGGGAATAAGGATCTACAATTCCACAAGACAAGATTAGGGGAGGCCATTGTGGAAAATGAGAGAAGAAACCAATGACATGAGATCTGAGAATATACAAGAAAGTGCTGATAGAAGAGAACCACTCACCTGATAAGATGCAAGAAACTTTGAAACAAGGGGTCCCAAGGAAGCCAAGAAGGACGACCAACCATCTGTAGGACGCGGAGATGAAAGGTGATGCTGCGGAACATTAGGCACTAAGGGAGCCCTCACAGGACCAACATGGGATATCCCCTGAAACTCAGGGCTGGAGGGAACCTTATGGGTAGCGGGGGCAGAGTTACACAAGGGTCCATGATGATTAACCGGAGGGCAGGGGGCCCCCCTTGAAGAAGATAACACAGCTGGGGGAGCAGCTACCTGGGAGGGCAAAGAGGGGGTCACATGTCCATGCAACCCATCGGAGGTACTGGGTTGAGAAACCACACTAGCATCCAACCTGGAAGGTGGAGCAGGCCCTACCTGAGGAGGAGGTATATGAGGAACACTGGTATTCTGGATATTAGTGAGGGAGGGACGAGGAAGAGGATTCAGTTCACGTAAAGCTGCTATAAGTGAAGAATGAATCCCACCTGCCGTCACAGGAGTTTCACGAGTAATCCGGACAGCAGCTAGATAAACCTCACAGGATTTAGAATTAGGGCGGTGGGGCCCCTTACAAAAATAACAATAAGGATCATTGGCGCAATTGTCATTGACATGTCCCAATGAGCATCTCAAACAGCTAGGGGAAGATTTACAGGAAACCAAACCATGACCGTATTGCCAGCAGTTAAAACAATGCTGTACTGGAAATACATACTGAGACACTGGGTAGCGTCGGGCGGGGTGACCGGGGCCCACCTCTTTTAGAGGGGTGATTCGGTCCACTCTAAATAAAATAAATATTAAAAAAAAAAAAAAAATTTTCGCTCATTTAATAGCCACACGGTAGTACTACAAGTTTTATTTAGATCATCTTTAATTCTAGAGAGTTTTTATATTTTTAAAAAATATAATAAATTAGGGTACAAAATGCCCTTCAATAGAATTTCACTTTTGAAAAATGTGAGTTTTTTTAACTTAGTTATAAAATGAAAAATTGTGAATGGATTTTAATTATTTTTTCAGTGTATACACTCGAGTATGTTAGCTTTAAACTGGCAAAAGTAATTTTTTGTTCCAAACAGTATTAGTGGCTAAATCACGGGGCCTAATTTCGTCCAATTCACACCGCCATAAAAATTGATGATGGGGTGAATCGGAGCACCATTGTTTTTCGTATTTTATATTTTATTATTGATATTTTTATTATGTATAATTAATTTAAATATAATCAGGCAGCCTGTAAATTAAGTAAAAATTAAAATAAAAAATGAAATTTATATAAATACGAATTCCAAAAAGTGTCAAAATTTTTGAGCGGAGAGGGGTGAATCGGACCACCTTATTTTTATTCTTATTTTATGTATCATTATTGACATTTTTATTACTTATTACTAATTTTAATATGATAAACAAT
>JABUQX010016664.1:0-16721 GCA_015478945.1 Trachelipus rathkii | reverse complement strand
AGTTTCTCATAATTTTTCATCCCAAAAGTAACAAGTATCGGCCATTTTAACCATTACCGGTACCGATACCCAAAAAAAAGGCCGATACTGCCGATACCGATACTGTCGGTACATCCCTAATTTAAATTTAACAAAATTTAGATGTTTTACCCAAAAAAAATATACAACAAGAATTCATATTACAGTTTAACAATAAGTGAAATTACAAAGCAAAAATCACCCATTTAAAATAAAATTTATTATGAGCGTATCCATTGAAACACAGCAAGTTATTAATAATTAAAATTTTGTAAGTTTCAAATCTTCCACATATGAAAGGAAATAGAATGGATTAACAGTAATAAAGTACATTGACAAAATTAAGTTAACTCTTATTACCATTATATTGAACACTTTTTTTTTTTTTTATCAAAAATATTCTGAAAATAAAATTTTGATAATTAAAAGTTAATGTATTAAAAGAAACAAAAATCAGAATTTTAACCAAAGCAATTTATAGTTAGACAAAAATGAAATAAATAAAAAAAAAAAAATCACTTGTTAAAAAAATAAGTTTGCAAAGCGAGGCTTCAGAAAAAAAATTGAAACAGGGTATAAATTTTCCCATCTCTAAATTATGATTTCTTTTAAATATTATCCCAATCATTTTGAACAGTTCCAATACCCAGATGTTAGCAATAAGCTTTAAACTTCCAAAAATTAAAAGAGAAAATTTTAATGATAATGAAAAACCCCATTAACCAAAAAAATGAGATTTACAGAGTAAATTACCCATTTACATATTATTGGATATTGATATAATATAGATATAGATGGAATCAAAACACCGAAAGTTTTGACCAAAAATCCATTATAGATTATTTCATAGTGTCAGATTACAGAACAGTGGAGGATGTTAAAGTGCTTCCTTGAGTCAGTTTTGACTTAGATCATAGATTGGTGGTTGCCAGATTGAGGGTACAGGAAACAAAGTGGCAGGTTGGAGAAAAAAGGAAAGTGAAAAAAGTGGAAGCCCTGAAAGAAGAAGGGAAGAGAGAAGAGTATGTGGAGTAAATAAAGGAAAAGTTGATGAATGTTAAGGAAACAAATATGAATTTGCAGGAAATTATTAGAGAAACTACAGAAGAAATGCTGGGTGTGAAGTGGTATGGAGGAATGAGGAAGAAACACACTATGTGGTGGATGAAGATGTGAAGAGAGCAGTGCCGGCAAAAAGAACAAGAAAATGAGAAGGTGGTTGAAGATGGAAGAACAGAAACAGAAAGAGTTTAAGTATGTAATAGCAAGAAACCAGAAGCACGGATAGTGAAGTGTAGGGAGGCAAAAAGGCTCCGTGCGGAATACGGATGGCCAGAAGAATCGGGAGAAGGAGCGATGCAGAGGGAGGAAAAGAGAAGATTTTCAAGCTGGCCAAAAAACATATAAAAAATCAAAGAAAAAAGCTTTATGGCATCAGAAATAAAGATTGAGAGGTACTTACAAGCACAGAAAGAGGTAAATGCGAGGTGGACTGAATATTTTGGAGAACTTCCTAAATGTAGAAGAGGGGAGGAATGTGGGAGAGGAGATGGAAGAGGTGAATCCAATAATGATGGGAGAATATGAGAAGGCTTTATAAAAAATGAAGAAAGGAAAAGTGCCGGGGTGAAGATGGAATTGCGGATAGAATTGATAAGGAAAGAGAAGAAGAATTGAAGAAGAAAGTAGTGGAACTTTTTAATAAAGGTTGAGTGGAGGGTGTAGTAGTTCCCGGTAGATGGTGGAGAATAGTTGTTTTGCCCATTAGAGGAAGATCCAATACTGGAGATTATGGAAACTATAGGGAATAGCTTTATTGCCGCATCACCTATAGCGAAAGGTGCTATGAAAGGATTTAGAGATTTAAGAGGGAGTGATAGAGATAACAGTTGGGCAGAGGAACATATGGGTTACAGGAAGGGGCAGAGAGTACTTCAAGATCTGTTGTATTGCTTTAAGAATAGTGTGGAAGAAGAGCTTGGAATTTAATAAAACAGCATATAGACCTAAGCCTTCTTGGACCTAAGAAAGGCATTTTACTCGGTACCCAGAAGCCAGACCTTTGCGAGGATGTTGGGCGGAAGTGTATGTAGTGGACGGAAAGACTGAGCGGGCAGCAATAAAAAGCTTTCTTGAGTGCTATCCGTCATCATAGCGTTAGTGAGGTGTAAAGTCGTGAGAACTGGATGTAAAACATGAGAAATTGGTTGAGTGGACGGGAGTCAGACAGGGTAGTGTCCTGTTTCCCTTACTCTTTATAGCTTAATTAGATGTAGTAATCAGAAAGGCTAAAAAGGAATTTCGAATCTGGATGGTGATCATAATTGGCTGTATGCGGCATGATTTGGCATTTTGGGTTGGCGGAGGACGGGCAGTATTTGAAGGACTTATGGAAGTTTTGACCAGAATTTGAACGGAGAATTGGTTAAGAGCATGAATACAGAAAAAGACAGTGCATAATTAGAGTGGCGTACGAGAGGATGAGGAGAAGTGGAGATCGTCATTGATGATGAAAGATTGAGAAATGTGGATCACTTTGTTTACCTGGGTAGCGTATTTACAAGCAAGGGAGGATGTGTACGGGAAGTTGAGGCAAGAATGGAAAAATGCGGAAGAACAATGAGAGCGTTATATCCAATTATGAAGGATCAGTGATGGATATAGAAGCGAAGAAGATTATATTTGATAGCATACTGGTACCCACATTGACATATGGAGCAGAAACATGGAGCATTACAACAACAGAGGACAAAAGGATCGAAGCTGCTGAAATGAAGGTGTTGAGGATGATAATGGGAAAGACGAGGAGAGATATAGTGAGAAACGAATGGGTTAGGAAGAGAGTTGGTGTGGTGCCTGTGTTGAACAGGATAGATTCGGCGAGACTGAGATGGTGGGGACATTTAGTAAAGATGCCGGGAGAACGAGTCGCGAGTAGAAGGTGGTGGTGGAGAGTGGAGGGAGTAAGGCGGAGGGGAAGATGGAAAGATTGCGTGGAGAGATCCCTGAGAAAACATGGACTGCCCGCGATGCGCCAGCTGATGGAGGATACTTCTGGAAAGGACTGCATGGAAATCGATGTTGTCTCCGCTAACAGGCCGTAGCCCTCCATGAGGGAAGACGTAAGATGTAAGTAAGACAAAAATCTAAAAATTATACAGCACATTAAAATAAAAAAATTTTACATTACTGATAAAATAAATATGAATTTGAATTAACATTAAATAAAATAAATTTACTAAATGAAGCTACATGTCTACCTTTTGTTTAAAAACTATACTTTTACATATTGAAAATCTTATTATAAAGTTCAAATTGAAATCAACCGATTTACAAATAAAAAACTTTAAAAAAAAATACTAAGTAACCTGATACATAATGTTTTTGGCTAGTCCAAAAAAAAAAAAAATAAAAAAATAACCTTTGAAAAAATAAAATGAACCCAGACAATTATCAGATACAAAACGAATATATTTTAGCTTAATAAAACTGCTGCCTACTAAATTATTTTTTTTTTTTTTTTTGAAAAAAAAAAAAAGGATTTTTAAAAGTTACTGAAAATAAGAGTTTATCCGAAATTATTTTAAACTGTGAAAACACCTTAAAAATTATTCCGAGGACAATTGGTATGATTGCCTATAAATTTTGGTGGAAAGAAAATTTTATAAAAATACTACTGCCAATAATGATATATTAATAATAAAAATTATAATAGTAATAATAAAATTATAATAGCAAGGCTAAAATTAATAATAATTAAAATTGCAAGTTATAATAATAATTAAAATAAAACATACAAATGATGACTATAACAATAATTAAAAATGCTTGTACAAATTTTTGACGCAGGATTTATACAAGTAGGTTGAAAAAGTTAGGTGCTCACGGCCACCACAAATTTAAAGATACTGTACTTTTAACTGTATTAAATGGTGTTCAACATTTTAGAATCAGCAAGCTTAAATTGCGGCATAAAGACTATTTGGTTATCTTATGTATGATTCAAGTAAAGCAAACTAAATTTTGTTAAAAGGAAAATTTTATAAAACTACTACTAACTACTACTACTAATACTAACAATTATAATAATAAATTTATATGAAGAAACTTGTACTTATAAAACTCAATATCTGTTAACAGACCACAAATTTGGTAATTTTCTAATATCCAACTCATTGCCACTTTTAAAAGTTAGTAGTAAGAAATTAACATAGTACTATTAAAAAATTAAGAGTTATAGGCTATCTCTCTTATTACCATTTTTTTTTTTTTTTTTAAGGTTATTATTAAGAAATAAAAATTATAATAAAAGATGAAAAAAAGAATTTATTAATAGTTTTTGATGCATATTCAATTTAGTAAGGTTGCACTTTAATGTTAAAACCTACTTGGCTGGCTTTTACACTCTTATCTTGAAGCTAGAAAAGTACCGTATATTGAATCAGATTTTTGTTGGCATTTTAAATTTAAAGCTATCCTATTTGGTTTCTTTGTTTTTCCACTTTCGGGATGAAAAAAAAGGAAATTTATACAAAATGAAGTCAGCAGAAATTAATACAAAAAATTTAGATTTTTAACAAAATTGTGAGCGTAAGATAATTATTATTATTAATAAAAATAGCAGTAATACAAATAGCAGATTTCATTAGTACAAAAATAAATAAATAAATTTTTTTTATAAATTAATAAATAAAATAATAATAATATTCTACTAAAAATTATAATAAAAATAATAATAATAATGAAGTTGTTATCGGCTTGAGATTACTTACAACAAGTATTTTAGATAAAGTAGGTCCTCATGACAGCCTAATTTAAAATTAAAAATGTGGTATAAGAATAATAATAAAAGACTAAAAATATTAATAAGCAAGGTGGCTATCAGAGTTAATACCACGTTTTGGCTTTCAGGCCTATTTTAAAATAAAACCAAAATTGTTAAAAAAAAAAATAATTATTACCAAAAAATTATAAAATCAGTATTGTAAGGATAATGATATTAATAATAAAATAATAAGATGAAGATGCTAAAAAAAAAAGCTTAAACAAATTTGAAACATGTGACGGCCTAGTTTACAAAAAACAAAGGGAGGCTAGGGTTAACAAAAAATTTACAAACTATGGTAAATAAACGTAGGCAATTTATTATATTCGGTACCATTTTCAGTAAGGATACAATTGGGTACCTTTGGAAGAAAAGGAGTAGCTACCTGATGTTTTAGCTTCTTGGACAACGTTAAGCTAGTTTTATATATATATATATATATATATATAATATATATTATACGATATAAATATATTATATAATTATATATAGATTATTATATATATACTTATTATATAAATTATTATGAATCATAATTTATATACCGTATATAAGTATATATATATTATAAAAGTATAATAGTATATACTATATATATATATTAATATAATAAATATATATATATTATATATATATATTAATATACTATATATATATAATATATTAATATATATACATATATATTATATAATAATAATAATTATATATATATATATAATATATATATAATATATATTAATATAATACTATATATAATATAATAATATATTATATATATATATAAGTATAATGTATAAGTATAATATTAATATTTCAAATTATATTGCAAATATCTTCCCAACGGAGGAAGAACCTTACTAGGGAAAGTAAATTATCGGCCGGGATAACAATGATATTCTGGCGGTACCCAGGTGTTGGGGCGCTGTCGCAACCCTTACTAATCTTACTATGAAATTTCTAGTGTTCCCACTGAAATGGACTTTAAATTCTATGAAATTTTTTTTTTTTATTAATAATGATTTTAAATTATATTTTAAATACTAGGTCATCAAAAAAAAAAAAAAAAAAAAAATGGACGGATAAATTTTTACAATTCTAATTAAAAAAAATTATCGCATATGAATAGTTAAACATCCATAATCCAAAGTATTTACATTCACCTAATTACTACTAATTTAGACAATAAAAAAAAAATATGCAGAAAGGATATTCCAGTCAATCATCCAACTAGAATTGGTAGCATTTAAAAACAAATAATGTATTTCCACTCTGTACCTTAAAGGTATTGGAAAATGGGATGAAAGGATATATATATATATATTTAAATATTGGATAGGTAGCAATAAGATACGTAATATTTTATATAAAATAAAATATTTAATTTTGTTCCCCAGTTATATACATATTTCTCTGCTTCTTATTATGTATTTGTATTCAAACATGATTAAAGTTTACGATAAGTCAAGGCTGTCAAACTTTAGGGATATATTGTAGTGACTTAGCGACTGCTAGAGAATATATTCTGGACTACTTACTCCAGTAACTCATCATTAGCATATATATATCTACATACTAACTGACGATATGTATGAGTATTACATCATCCTTATAATCACCTCTTTCAGTACACACATTTAACTTGACCTAGTATGATGCGACGGTGACGTGAGTATACTCTATACTATATTTCATGTATGAGCTCACGTCACTATCTTATGCTCATTTTCTGTCACGCGTAAACTCTATAGATACGCGTCGTATGCACTTCCCTCTACAGAGCAATAATAGCTAGGTATTATATCTGAGCTATTTATATAGTCATATTACATATTATATGAATATATTAAACATTGACTATAGTAGTTATTATTAAGTAATGTCTTAAATTTAAAACTATGGATTAATTTATGAAATTAGGTGAATATATTATATATAGAAATTGTACTAAATAGAAAATTATTTAGGTATTACAATTGAGAATCTTAAAAAAAGATAAGTGTATGATTATATATATACAATACATTATATGATATATGTATAGTAGTACTGACTTTAAGATTAATGTTATGCAGTTTATTAAAGTGAATTATCCTCTCTGAAGTATTTAGCGATGATATAAAGAGTCTAGTCATCTGCTACTTAATTATTAGATAGCGAGTAATCGCGTGATTCAGCGAGATGCTCTGGTGATATGATGTAAAGCGATGTTGATACTTGAATAGTATGAGCACATATTATAGCTTATACTGATGATCCTATACCAGATTATTTACTCATTCCAACTTTGATTAAATTCAGTGTCAAGCAAGATATAATAGAGATATTAAATATAACGCTTCTATGGAGTGATAATATTTATTTTAACTATACGTAATAAGTGTATATTTAAATTTCTTCATTTAAAACTTAATGATGTAAAGAAAATTAGAACTGGTAATGACGTCATTTATAGTTATCATATATATATATACTTATAAGAGAAAACGTCTAAATCATAGTACTATATATCATATTTTAATATTATACAGTATGAGTACTCTCATATCATTAGCTTGACAGCATAATGTAGACCGCTATGTATCTAGCCTAATATACATGCTGTTAGCACGGTATCGCGAATCTTTAGAGGTGCTTTTCCTGACTTTTGTTTTCAGGAGTGTGTATTGGGGTCCAGACTAGTAATTGAGATTCTAAACACATATAAAACTCAGATGATAATATAATGATCTAAGTACCATGCTCCGATAGTCTATTCGGTGTCTCATTTAATAGAGCGAGCGAAGCTAGTGACAATTCCGATGCGTTATAGTTTTTGCACAAATTATAGTTCTAGTTAACTAGAGTCTTTATTTAGAGTCGGATGCTTTAGTTTATTTCGTTACGAAGATGATTTTTTATATATATATCGAAGAATATATAAGATGAATAAACATATTAAAGTGAATTGATCTCAATAAATCAGATAGTCATTCTAATAGATATTCAAATCGTTTGTACATAAGATGCTGAATTATTGATCTATCTAATATATATATACAAATGAAACTCTTGGTGGGAAGAAAAACTGGAATTTTACATATACTTTGAAAATTTTAGTGATTTTCGAGTGTAAGTAGTTATCTCTCTAATCAAACGAGGTCACCTGTCTCGTAAAGATATAGCTGGCATCAAGTAAATTTAGTTATGTTCCAAAAAAAAGCAGGTTTGTTGGCATCAACCAATTCAGTTATCTATAATTTTGACACGGGCTGGCTACTCTAACACGTAGGTCTTCTATTATCATCCCCCGCCGTAAAGTCAAATATTTGATTGAAGTAGATTAGGAGAAAATTGCTATCTTAGTGAGTGGGGATGTGGACGATGCCTGTGTTATTCTTATTTGCTCATCTAAATAATTTACTTCTAGATATTTGAATAGATGTAACTGTAGTCCTTACTGTACCAGCTTGCAGAATAAAGAACCCGATTATAACAATACGTCCATATACTCTACTATAATATAATCGAAATATGCAGTGATTCTCATTGAAAAGTTTTCGGATCAGATATTATTATATTATATACGAATTCCAAAATTTCTATATATCTTGTTTCGAGCATTCGACGCAAGGTGCAAATGCGACCAACCTCTTTGAGATGTAATAAAATTCTTCAGTTATTTTCTTACGCTTGTCATCCATTATTAGAACATTTTTTTATACGATTGTTCTTCTAATGATATGATAAATTTCATATTTTCTTTTATATAGTTATATATATATATATATATAATGAACTTTCTATAGACAGTAATAAAGAGCATTTGTATATCTATATCGATAATATACTCATCTCCTAACCAATTGTGTCCGATTCACTCCCGATTCGATCTCTGAGAGAGATTGACATGAGATCGTAGACGTTACAAAGACGTATGTATTATACAATAGTATAGAATTCTTTAACTATTAATTCTTAACAATGGTTTTTGATTAAGACATTATAAATTAGACTTAAATTTTGTTTTAAAGAGAAGAGAAACTTCTTTGTGATTATTAGAAGATACTAAAGCATAAAACATTGTGCTTGAGACTATCCAACTTTGTTGTGAGCTAATATATCAGTGATAAAATATTAAAACAGTATAAGTTCCCAAAGTGAATCATATAGAAAGTAGTGTGAGAGTCTTATTATCTCTATCAAAGTCGTAGTTTATACCTAAGAGTGGTTCCAAAAGTCACCCCCGCCTCAGCCTTATAATATTATATGTGTACATAATAATGTATTTATTATATATATATAATATATGTAATATAAATATTATATATATAGTATATACTATATATATATATAGCTATATATGATAATATATTAATATATATGTGTATTATTAATATTAATATATATAAGATACAAAGTATTCATTAGTTAGACTTGGCTGTATAACTTATTTATATACTTAGCGTGTTACACGAAGCCCCCAGACGCAGGCATGCAATATTATAAAAAAATTATACCTTATTACAAAATTTTATGATATCTTATTGAAATACATACAAAGCACCGAAGTCACTGGTAAAAAATAATAAATATTTACCACAATATGTAGTATTATATATATAGTATATATTATTTTTTTCTCCTGTTTGTTGTTAAATATTCACTCTTTTGTCAACAAATGTTATCTTTTGACTTTCTGTTATGGAAAGTTCACAAAATGCTTAAATTAAGGAACATTAATATGTATCCATATTAAGCTTAGTATCGGGTGGATAGGGTTGGAAAGGAAAAAAACAAGGAAAAAAACGGTTTTTTTCCAAAAAAAAAAGAAAGTTTGTTCATGGAAAAAAACAGCCTGACAAAAAAACGAGTTTAAAAATTCTGTTTTTTTCATTTTTTTCAATCTAGAGTAGTGGGAATTTACATGTTTGAACATTTATATTATCAATTTTCTCAAATTGCTCTATTTGAAATAAACTTCGTTTTGGTTCTTAAAATTATTCAAGATACTACTGAGACTGTTTTCAAAATTTTTATGGGTTTTCCATATTTTTTATTAATTTCTAAATTTTGATATTACATAATATTTTGTTTGTAGTTTCAATAATGTTTTTCTATATCTTTTTGTTTTCTGTGAATAACATTTTATTATTATTTATTGTTCAATAGAAATCTGCATTATGTCATTTTAGAGTAAGTCGCTGTGACGTTACTTTTTAAGTATATTATATAATATCTAAAGGCCCCTCAACATGAGATATAACTTTTGTGTGTAAAGTTGCAAAAAAACTAGTAATTTAATGCCGCATAATCTAGAACTAGAAATCTGAACAATTTGCCAAAAACTGAGAGAGATGATTATTCTAAGGCAAGCTAAGCCTTTTCTGTAGCTGCTCTCGTCTCTCTTCTTTCAGCCCACTCATTCTCCACATGTATGTACTTTCCATACGGGACTGAGATATGAGACATCCATCATAATCAAAGGAAATGTGCTTTGGTCACGCTGATTGAACCCAGTGAGTGATAATGGAAGCTTTGACAGTAGTCAACAGCACAGACGTCAGTTACGCATAAAGGATTTCTGGTTAGGTGGGGGGGGTACTAGTGACTTATGTTGAATCAA
The DNA here is from genome assembly GCA_015478945.1 of Trachelipus rathkii. Lineage (NCBI taxonomy): Eukaryota > Metazoa > Arthropoda > Malacostraca > Isopoda > Trachelipodidae > Trachelipus > Trachelipus rathkii. The sequence continues at coordinate 6,276 of JABUQX010016664.1, read as the reverse complement.
AATAGTTGATTTTTCCAAATATAGGCCAAAATATTTTAATTTAATATTCATCTGAACATTCTCTCTCTATTACAGACCTTGGTTTTAATTAACTTCCAATATCGTTTTATGATTTTCATTGCCTTCTCTTTTAAGTCACTTTTGATGGTTTTGTCATTCCAGACATTATTCTATATAAAATGATATAGTATTATCATCTATATTTTAAAAGTATATATTATTAATTATATTGATTTTTAAACTGATCCAATGTAGAAAATAAGCATAGGTTATATTTAGTTTAAGTTCAGTAAGCCTACAAACAAGCAGTTCTGCAGGCTAAAAAAGAAACCTACTGTAAATGTCTAGAAAAAAATGCCTTTGATGTAGAACCTAATACAAATAGTTCTTTGCTATTTAAAAATATATTATATATATATTGTTTTAATTTCAAGAACCCTTATTATTTAAAAATGAAAAATTACTCCAAGTGGAAATATCATATTTCTCGTATAATATTTTAAAAATTCATTATATAAAAAGTAAAACAAAAAAAGAAAAAACAAAAAAAAACCATGTTGGTGTAAATCAAAATTATTACGGATTATGAAAAAAATGGCATACATTTTTGATTCCCCTAAGCCCTTATATATAAAGTATTAGCAACAATTAATGAAAGAAAAAAACAAGAAATTAAAATATTAACAAAAAATCACGGTAAGGTATATAATGAAAATTCGGTAGGGCTTGTACACCCATGCAACACCTTTAACCCTAACTCTCTTTGGTGTTTTTTTCCCACAACCATAGCCGAGTTTTAAAAAAAGTTTAAAAAAAAAATCAAAAAAATAGTATAATTTTTTTTCCAAATATTTGTTTATAAAGCTTAGTTGACTTTTTTAGTGATTAATTGATTGATTAATATAATTTTGTTTGTTTTTTTTTCTATAATTAAAGAATTAATGCTAGTAACAATAATTTTATCTAAGTTCTATGGATTATTTATTAGAGGCAAACCAGAAAAGAGGAGGGAAAAAAAATTGCTGATAGGGTTTCTCGCCATTTTTTTTCTGACAACATTGTTTTTCCTTTGTTTTAGAAAAGAAAATTTAATGTATGTAGGAAGTATAGTGACGATGAAGATGTTTTGGTGAGTTTGATATTTATAAAAATAAAAAAAAATTATTATTTGTTTTATGAGGGATATTCAATTTTAATTAGTTGAAGGAATATTAAGAGGGAAAGATTTGATAAAATCATAATATGTTCAAGTGGAAGCGCTTTTTTTGATAAGAGAAAGGATGTATGAAAATTAAGATGGATAAAGAAAGGTTGAATGTAAAAATTTATTTAAATACTTCTTAATGTCTAGATGGATTATTTGCAATCAAATAAGTTATTGCAAAATAGACCCGGCTCGTTGAGAAAAAAAAGAAAATATAAGAATTTGTTTTTAAATGGGACTTGTCTTATTTTGATCTGCTAGAGTACTGATTTCAATGTAAAATGGATCTTTAAACAATTAGGGATTATGTAGATAGTGTTGATTTGGTAAGTGTTAGAATGATGAGGAATGTTGGATTTGGAATTGGGCAATTTTAACACGTTGACTCCATCGTAAACAATAATTGTTGTACCATGGAATTTTCCAAAAATTGTGCCACCGTAAACAATAGTTCGTTGACAGATTTTTTTCATGTAGAGCCATTAGTCTTTCAATTATATTTGCGGAACTTAATAAGCTAAATACCTCGTTAAATCGTTGGCAACACATCGTGAAAACATTTTTGCTTAAGGTCCTTGGCCCCCTCCCAAGAATTTTTTTTTTTTATTTTTTTTATTTTTTTTTTTAAAAATGTAAATATGAGGGTAAAATTGGAATGAAAACTTCATTCAATAGAAAAACTTAGGTGGAAATCAATTACATGTTCTTATGGGACCTTAATATATTCATTTATTGCCTGGTAACTCACAGCTTCGAAGCACTTCTAGCATTGGCATAGGGCCTATCCTAACATCTTAGAAGTACACCCCGAGTTCAGGTTTTGTTTACACTCAGGATCCTCTTCAAAAAAACTGGCCACCGTGGTTGTGAAGGTGACTGCTGGGCCTTGTACCCCTGATGGTTCATAACAACCCCACTAACGTCCAAGGAGGGGAGGGGTCTGCAGCCCCAAAAAACCTGGAAAAAAGACTTCAAGAAAGGTCTGAAATTGGTGAGTAGAGGAGAAGAGAATTGACTGGAAAAGTTTGTCCAAAAATTAATAATTTAAATGATATAGACCAGTTTGCAAAAGAACGTGGGAGCTGATGACGGAGCCAGACTGGGAATTTTGCCAAGTCACATATTGAGTCAATTGAGGTGTGTTTATAGATGTTCATAGGACACAGATTTTCGAATTTGGGGCTTCAATAAACCCCAAAAGTAGTGTTGGAGGTCCCCCCTTTGCATGGGGTCCCACGCTGGAAAAAAGAAGAAAAAAACACACGATTGAAGGCAGAGAGAAAAGAGAAGGAACAAAAGAAGGAAAAAAAGAAGAGAGGAGGAGAAGTTCCTCTATGCGGAGGAATGCAGTCGGAAGGGCCGGTGGCTGCAAATGGGCTAAATTCAAATATACTTTGGAAGTGTTAAGATATGAAGAAGAAAATAATCTCCTGTAGTCTGTTAGCAAAAGAATAGTACATTATTAGTTAATCGGTACAGGCACCAGACGTGGGCAGGTGGTTGCCGGGTCGGGGCTGTGTGGTGCCAGTGCGGGCCGGTGCAGTGCCGATTGTGATTATATGTAGTTAAGGAACTATATTGGATACTCCCATTGTATAGTTGTATTAATATCGTAGTCCATGGGAATAAACAATAAAACGTATCTATTGATGGTTCAACAAGTATTGTGACATTTATGCCACACATAATATACTAAAAAAAATTAAAAAATTTAACCAATAAAAAACTTTAACTTTATTCCTAAACACTATTCCCCCGTTTTTATTACCAAACATGTTCCCTTTGTTTATTTTCATTTGTTAAATTAAAAAAAATGAATTAAAAATCAAGAGGAGACACATGTAAAGAAACATTTTCAACCAAGTATATTTGTTGACCATTGCAACCCTGGAATGGTACTTCAAAAAAAAAAGAAAAAAAAAAGGAAAGATTTCGTCTTTAAATTTATGTCTACGATTTTGAAACACTAAAAATAACACCAAAAAACCTATGTATTTTACTATTTTTTTCTGGTCATTTATTCAAGATAAAATTTTTTTTTGGGGCCTGGGGGTGATTTTTAACTGATTTAGGGTGGCACGTCAACGATGATATGGGTATTTTTATGATAAATTCTAATTTTGGGGTGATTATGTTGTTAGTATTTTTGATTAGCACAAATATAAATTAAAAATATTGAACTTGATTGTGTTGTGTTTATTTAAGATATAAATAATAAATGAAAATGAAAACTTGATTATGTTTGTTAATATTAAGATAATAATTTTAACCTAGTCGTAAAGTTTTTTAATGTTTCTTTCGGTCTTTAAAATTTTCTGGTCTTTAAATTTTAATTTACATCTTTAGAAATGTTGGAGAAGTTTCTTAAAAAATAATGTCTTTGAGGCATTTGTTTTCAAAGATGTTTATTTATGTAAAAACATATGATGTTCAAATCTAGTGTGATGTCTTCCACCTGGGGAGAAGAAAGAAAAGAAAAATTTTTAAAGTTCACCTATGTGGGGAAGGTCTTGGAAGGTGGTATGGACCACTACTTGCAGCGAAACTGTTTGTCTAGGGGGTAAAAAGATATGCTCACTTTTTTCCATATATATAGTCCCAAGTTGTTGGTATCTGTTCTCGTTAATTGCCATCGGGGTTGGATCTCAGGTGTTTCTGAATCGCTAATGAAGGTTTGTTAAGACGCGGACATCCACCCTCAGGTGCCAATTGGCAACTTGCCCACCTACCCCACCCGGCTGGCTTTTTATACAAGAAAAACCCGGGGCACAATTGAAAGGCGGGCGTTTTATAAAAGAAAATATATTAATGTAAATTAAGATACAATTATTAAGAACCGAGATAAAAAAAAGAACAGAATTATTACATATATTTACACCGTAATTACAGTATTATTATGGCGAAGAAATGTTTTTTTTTTGTCTGAAGTTATACCATTTTGTTAAAACTAATTAATTAATATTATAGTTAATTTATTTGTAAAAGAAACCATTTCAAAAAACAATTTATTTTTCTAGTAAATGAAAAATGTAATATTTAAGATAATAGGGGTGATTGAAAGAAAAATATGATAAAAAAATTAATTAATTAATATTATTCAAATGGCTTGGCCTAATCTCAAAGTTTGCCTGATTTGTTTCTATGTTTACATTTTTTAGGAGAAACCCAATGAAGAATGTTTTCCCCTTCTTCTTCTTCGCACACAATGCACACCTCACGACCAAAGTCAATAATATACACAATATTATAATTATATATATATATTATATGATATTTCATACTATATTTATATATATAACCTTACCTGAATATTTTATTGAGATATATTTATATATTTATATATATATAGATTACCAGTTAAACCCCACAAGGTATTCGTATCGCCGCTGTGCCACTAAACCTACCTATTCGGCACACCACGCGCATCTTTAAGACATACCTACTATATATATTATCATTTTAGAAGTGTACGGATAGTATTGGCCATTTTGGAACGTAATCCACCTATCCTAGAAATAATTGCCAGATTAAACTTATGGCCAAATACTTCTTACTTTGGCTCCGTGGAAAAAATCTGAAGTAACCTTTTAGATTCCCAAGTGAGACGTAGTGTGAGTGCGTTATACATAAGATAGTACTAGTTATGTTTTTTTTTTCCTTGATTTCCTTTTTTAACTTAGATTGTTACGTTTTCTCCATCACACACTTGTCCAACCCCTTACAGCATAACACTTAACCTAATCTTGACAAAACATTATATAAATCTTATACGAGATTATCTTCACTTTTATTCGTATACTCCCCAATTAATATTTTTTTTTGTTGTAACGCAATTTCCACATAACCGCGTGTGGAGTAATGAGGTGTTTAAAACTTCCTCTTGGGCATATTCTTCAAACCCTTTCTATTATAAGTATATGTTCAACTAGAACAATAGGTTCTACGGGATTCTTCTATCTAAGAAATTCAGCTTGTTGCATATTTATTTAGGTTTTGTAGCGTACTGAATAATTTTCTTCCTCATTTCTCCTTTGCTTTTGTCTATTCTATTATAGTGTTTTTTTTTTTTTTGTCTATTTTCTCTTTTGCGCTCCCCAACTAGCACTCGTGCCGTGACTCGCCGGTCAACAGGGGTCAGTACAGAGATGTCTCACACCCAGCGTCGACTTTGAGAGTGTGACTGGTGCATTTACACCCAAACGACTGCTCTACACCACCCAATCGTCACTACCTGCATCCATATGGAATATCCCAAACTCCTTCTAAACTCTAACCTAATTTTATTGCCTTTGTCTGATACCCAGGATGGCAAGCAATTCACTTCAAAATGTTAAATATATTCCAAACATAACATATTTTATAAATTTCCGTCTGAAGGGTGGGAATTGTCTAGTTAAAAAAATAAACACTCCTATAACATTTCTCGAGAATCTCGAATCTTCCAACTCGATGTGTTCTTTGGCTTAAAATCTTTCTTCCTTTCCTTCTACAATAATCTTATGCTTCTTCTACTTTTTTGCTGCTTATCCTTCTTTAGATTTTTCATTGCCTTTTCTACAATAAATCCCAAACATTTACTCGGTATATAATTCTCTTTCGTCATCCCAAATGACTGAGGTCCTCTATTTCAGGATTCATTCCCCCCCCCACAGAAATCATGAAAACCAACACTTGGAATCTAGGATAAGATGACCCTCCTCATACCTGATTTAGTGGGAGGAAGCTGAATCATTTAGTATTCTCAAACAAAAAAAAATAGCAACTAATAAGAAATAAAACCCTACACACATTCCGGATCGCCAACCAATTCTTATTCTTGAACAAAATTGACCTATGTTTCACCACTACCTCTCTCTCTTAAATACAACCACATTTCGGGCTACCCCTATCGGTAACATTAAATCTTGAACACAAGTAGTATTATCTCTTAATTTTAATACTTTCTCTCCAGACATACTTCCATCCTGGGCCTTTAAGTCGTTTTTTCTGGCGCTTGAAGGCCGATTAGGGGGCATGCGTTGCTCTACCCATAACTATAATTGGAAAGTGGAATCAGTGTCCTATGACTCAGA
>JABUQX010016663.1:0-15000 GCA_015478945.1 Trachelipus rathkii | reverse complement strand
AATAAAGGGAGTCATATCCGATACCATAATCATTGTTAGTATCATATAGCTACTAGCAATATATTAAAAAGCAAAAAAAAAAAAAAAGAAAAAGAAAAGAAAAATAGAAATACAGACAGGTCATGCGACAAAACTGGTCTATATGTTTTGGATCCTTCGTCACACTTAATTGTTGTTGACCTTATATATGCTAACAATATATTAAATAAAAAAAGAACAAAAGAAATCAAAACTGACGGAGTCACGTTAAACATAACAGTCTTCACTATATATATGCTCTGCTTAATAACAACAACAACAACTAATATATATATATATAATATATATATATAATATATATATATATATATATGTAATATAATATAATATAACAACAATATATATAACAACCTTTATATATATATATACTCTATCTCATTATATATATCATATATATATATATATATATATATATATATATATATATATATATATATATATATATATATATTAATATATATATATTTATATATAACTATATATATATATATATATATATATATATATATATATATATATATATATATATATAAATATAATTACTATGAACAGGATGACCAGAGAAGGAACCAAAGTCAGAGATTTATTATTTCCAAATATTTAACATCGACGTCTCGAACCTACCGGACTCATCTTCAGAACACTGAAGAATAACGCACATGCACTATAATGATGGAAATGGATTTAAAAGTTAATATAGTAAAAACAAAAATGTAAAAATAAAATAAGGATAAATCATTAAATAAAAAGAAAAAATATTAATAAAACTAAATGAAGATAATAAAGAAACTAAAATGTAAAAGATGCAATAAAAGAAGAATTAGAGCTAAATAAAGTTTTTTAAAAGCAACAAATGATCGATAAATAACAATAAATTAATAACAATAAATAATTAAAAAGGATGACAAATAAAAATAAACAATAAATGAAAAATGTAACAGATTGGAGTTTATATGAAAGATTAAAAAGTCGTCTTAAAATATCGTTTATATGAACGCAGGGCTTGAATTTGGGAGGGTGGGGAGGGCGTTATTAAAAGCCAGATTAGTTCATGTGATGACAAAGCAGTTATCAATGGTGGACAGGAGAACCCATTGGCATACCATCTGTTTGGAAAATAATTGATTTTTGAAGGTAAGCCTATTATTAGTGGAAGGTTTGGGAATTTGAGTATGAGGGAGGTTGGTTAAAGGGTCGAGATACTAGTTGAGTTGGAGATATTGGGGTTTCAGACAGGATGTTGGTGAAAGAATAGTAACATCAAAACTAGATCGTGCTGTTCTGAAAAAGATGAGAGATTGAATATTTTTAGCGAATGAAAAATCAGGTGAAGTAGTGGTTGGGAGTGAAGATTGGGGATAGAAATTTAAAAATGTTTTTGTAGGATATTAGTTGTTTGGATGGATGGGAGGAGGGTTAGGTTTGTAGTTTTGGACTTCCCATATCTCAAATATGTCACTGAGTGGACAGGAGACCTCACAGTTAGGAGTAGAGAAGGGTAAATAGATTTTGTTTTTTAGAGAGAACATAATTAATAATTTTATCTTCGGTTTTATATTCATGGAGTAGGATATTAACAGTGTGTTTAATAGTTTGAATTTAGAAGTGTCAAGATAACTCTTCTAAATAATTAAGTAATATTCATGATGACAATCTACAACTGGAGGCAAATAGTAATTGTAGGACCACTGGTTTTCAGGGTTAAGAGGTTGGTTTGATGCTGAAAAGATTGGTGTGGAATTGGAAGGTTCGTCATTTAGAGTATATTTAGGATCTTAGGTTTGGAGTAAGATTGCTTTAATCAACCGTAAAAACTTATGCTGATCACTAATTATTGGAAACTTCAGACACCGCTGTCAATTTGCAGACGGGATGAAAGATGCGTGCCAGCACTTCCTTGATGTCTTGTTCCGCCATAACCCTGGTTAGCTGTAACCAGTCATCAGCCATTTCTACTCGCCCTTGGTGCAGATTTCCTTGGTTCGTTCCTTTTAAATTCCTGTGTAACTCAATCACTATCTTTTCTTACCAAATTCCCAAATAATACAACTTGTTTCAACCTCGAAATGATCTACATCAAATGCTTGAGAGCGGATAACTGACCTTTAAATTAGAGTTGGGGAAACCTTTGTGGTTTTTCTTTGGATACAAAAAGCTATGAATAATCTCAAACTCCACATATCCATTCAACGTCACCTCAGCTCCACCAGCATGATGAATTTTTTGAGCGCCACTTGGCTTTCTTCTGTTTCTTTCCTCCCAGCTCCAACCCTGTCTTGTTTCCATCAACGCCCATCCACCAGATATCTCAACAGCTGTCACCTTAGGATAATATCCCACATTATTATTGAAATCTCCAGACTGCGTGACCTGCTTGTGTTGGCCAGTGAACCTTCAGTGACTCAGTTCTGCTGCTTGGGCATGCTCGTATAACACCACTTCACTGAACACTCTCTATCAGCCACACCTCAACATCTGAATATACTTTGCTTTTTTGGAACTTTACTATACTGAAGCAAATATCTGACATGAATTGCATGATTCTCAGGTCTCTCTACATTAAACAGTGAACTTTCACTTATCTTCCCAGATCCATTAATTTATTGTCTCCACTTTTGTATAAACTTCTGTATTGCACAGTTCAGGTGTCTTTTTATTTATATTCAGTTGACAGCCTTGTTCTTTCTTATATTTCATTCTTTAAATATTACACTTTACTTTAGCGCTTCTTTACTTTATACTTTCATCTATTAAATTTTCTTTTAAAATTTTCCTTTTTCATTATTAAACAAATTCAACTCATCTTATGGAAATTTATGTAAACTAGACCACGAAGCAAAAAAACAATTATCGTAACACTTTGAGCTTTGCTCACGATTTTCATAGCCAGGCATTGAAAGTTCAAACTTTCTCGTTGTGAACCTCACTCCTTTCCAGCTATCTCTGTGTGAAGCTCTATAATATTCAGTATGTTTTTCTGTAACATAATCTTTATCTTTAAGATTGTATTTTCATCTGAGAGATTTACTTTAGGTTTGGAGGCTTTTCATATTAATTTAGGTTGTTCATTTTTATTTATGTAAATGAATTTTTTTATCATTTTCAGAGGCATTTCTCTTTATTTCAAATTTTTTTGTATTACAGAACAGAACCTTTAACTTTTCCCCAAACGCCTTTTTCCAAACTTCCACCTTCAGTGATGGAGAAGAATCATGATTTCATTGTAACAAATTATGTAGATGGGCAAAACTTGTTTGTATTTTGGATCAATAATTTACCAAACTATGTAGAATTCACCGTAAAAACAATTAGATGATAGGATGGGCACTTTATCTATAATTATCTCTAGTACATATTATGTATATTATAATATTTTATATATATATTTAAATAATATATATATATATAAACTTATAATAAATATATATATATATATATATATATATAAATAATATAATAATAATAATATTAACATATCTTCATATATAATATATATATATATTTCCAGATATATATTCTTTATATATATATAATATTTTTTATATATAACATAAATATAAAAATACAAAACATAATATATATATATATAATACTTTTAATACTTTTAATATATATATAATAATAATATCATATATCTTATTTTAAAAAACTATAATATTAATAATAACTATATATATTTTCTTACTATAAATATAATATAATATATATAATAATATATATATATATATATATCTATATAATATAGTACAGGATATTTGAAGCTCTGGGAGGAAGAATGTATATCAGTGGGGTTTTAGATCTTCATATTGCTGGTTGATCAGGTTATAAAGACGAGGAAAAGTCAGCTTCCATATAACTAAATAGAGACAAAGAAGTTAGCGTTCCATCTATCAGGATTTTGCCTCAGGTCAAAAATGTGAGATTAGATCAGACATTTTTTTTTGGACTTGTACTTAATTTTTTTATTAACTAGGTTTTTAGGAAACGCTTTGGTTCTGTGGAAATATATATATATATATATATATATACATATATATATATATATATATACATATAACTATATATACCTATCTCTCTATATATATATATATATATATATATATATATATATATATATATATTTATATATATATATATATATATATATATATATATCTTTCTACTATCTCTCATCTTTCTCTTCTGCCTTACTATCAGTAACAATAGCAATAACCATAACAATATATATCTCATATATATATATATATGCATATATATAATATACATATATATATATATATATATATATATATATATATATCAAGTACCTAATTTGTATTTTCAAACAGAGAATTCTAATAATTAATGGAAAATAGGTTGTGACTTGAAGAAAATGTACTGGTGACGAACGTATATTGTATGTTCTTCAATGCTGCTGGCACCATACCGTTTTATCAAAATTTTTAAGGTCTGTGGTTGTTGTTCCGCAACTAGTATTGATTTATCGGTTAATAGAATTTTCAGTGTTATTCTGACATAACAGATGCGTTGTCAGTCACTGACTACATGTATTACAAAATCATTCCTCAGTCCAACGTTTGTGTATAATAGCAATAATAATAGCAATTGAATATGTAATAATAAATAATAATAATAATAATATAATAATATTAATATTAATAATAGTAGCAGCCAATAAACCGTAACCAATAATAACGTAACCAAATGATACCACATGTTCATATGGCTGAAACAAACCACTACTCGTTTAACCCGCCCTCGTGAATTATAAAAATTTGGTAGTTTTGGTTATGAGCGATTATTCCTGATGTGACGTTTTGTTCTGATGACGTCACTACCTTTCATCTACGGTTGAAAGGCCATGTATTTTAAAATTTCGACTTCAGTTTAATTCAGTATTTAGAAAATTTACAAAAGGGATTATGATGGGAACAAGTCCTTTATTACATAAAGTAATTTTTTTCATATATCTGTCTGGATTTGGATCCACCACCACCTTCAGAAAAAAAAAAATAGTGATAGCTAAGAGATGATTCTCCGACCGGTTTCAAGCTATTCCGGTAAATAAAACTTTAAATGAAATACATGGCAGCTTGGTTTATATCTCGCTGATGAAATGAAGACATAAAATTTTGGAATACTTGTTACAGGAAATAAAGCATAGAAACATAATTGGGAATTATTTTAATTGTAATGAACTTTCCTATAAAGGTAAGCAAGAACGCTATTTGCTTGAAGAAACTTCAAAACATATAGTGGTTGATCCAAGAAAAACTCGCGTTGGTAAAGATGTAGAAGAATGGCTTTTAAAAGGCATTTGAGGAAACATGTCACATATTATTCAACTTGATAAGGATTTCGCAGAGGACTTGGCTTCGGTTTGGTATCAACATACTAGTAGCTACTTTAGTTTTTATTTTTAAGCCAAAGGTTTTTACGATATCTTTGATCTTTACCTAAAAAAAAATTCTTACTTTTATCGAAAATGTTTTTGCCTTGAGCTAAAATAGTTTTAAAGCATTAGACAAAATATCTAAAATTGTAAAAATCGAGTAGCATTTAAATTTATTAAATTAAATTTTTTTAAAATGCTTGTTCATATTTCAGTAATGTCTTTTCGTTGCCTCGTTGGTTCTCCGTTCCCAAACGTCGATGGTACATGTATTAATGAAGAAGGACCAGACATGGGCGCAATAGGTGGAAAGTTTCTTAGATTGCTTAGCCCAACTCCAGGGCAAGGAGGTAAAGTATCAAGTCTGAGCATCCTGAAATGTTTCGCTATTCCTAAATTGTTGCATTATTTTGTGCTCTTATAACATGAATCTTGATCTAATGTCAAATTAAATTATTCTCTTTTTAATAAGTCAAAATTTTACACAGGTTTTAAGCCAAGAGGGTCCAATGATAAAGAAAAGAGTTTACCATCAGCTCGAGAAGTAGGAAAGTTGATAAGGTCTCATTTACAGAAACCATCTGTTACTGCTTTACTCTCTGAATTCTCTCATTTCATTGCCTCAGACACCTTCAGCATACCAGTAAGCTTATAAAAACTTTACAAAAACTCAACTTTTACGGTTTTGATTATTATTTAATGATGCATAGGATGTTAGGTTTCAAGAGTCTGAATGATGTATGCTGCTACTCTTAGGCACAAATGGCTGATGTCTTAGTAATAAATGTTATGGAGTTCATGGTAGCTCGGTGGATTAAAGCGAGTCTTTTTTTTTCGTTTAAAAGATCGTAATATTCCTCGTGAGAGCGAGAGTTTGAATCTCGAATCTGGCTACCTGAACGGACACCAAAAATTGCCGTCAGTAGGAGATTTTCTGTAATATTTAATAACATTTTAAGACATCGTGTATAAGACTAATCTCAATACCCGCACATCACTAAAAACATAACCAACACATACAGCAGAACAATCTATTATAACATGCAAAATATCTCTGCTCTCTCTCTCTCTCTCTCTCTCTCTCTCTCTGCTCTCTCTCTCTCTCTCCAGCCATTAAGGAAGTCACTCACCTTGTATGCGAAACCACGTCAGAGGTAGGCTAGAGATTCCAAAAGCGTTGAAGCGAAGCAGGGCTTGCTATCAAGCCTAGATAAGCTTTGCATCTTATAATATTACTTAGGTTAGACAAATAAAGAGTAACACAATTCCTTCTTCTGTGCGTAATATCTCCCTGCACCTTGCCAGTCTGTACCACAGTTACCATCGGCGGTAGTAAGATGAAATCCCCAAATCCATGGGATAGATGTTCGGTGTAAACAAACTTAACTAATAGATTTTACAGTAGTGAATGTGTGCCTCTAGATTCGACCCACATCAATAATCAAGACTGCAGAGCCGGTCGGCTCCAGGCTCCATTTAAAATTGACGACCTCTTACTCCATTATTTTAAAATAGACATCTTTAAACTCTTTAGTCTGGCTCTGAACACCTAGTATTTCAGATATAAAAAAAGAAAATTTGCTCCGGCTCTGCAGCCCATGTTGACTAATATGACTTGTATTACAATTCTTCTTTCTTGTGGTTCTTACCGGAAAAAAATTATCGCTAAGAATACTCTCCTCATTAGGAATCTACCAAGAGTTGAAAAATATTAACTGTTAGTGAATATCCAGATCAATATTGATTGGTGTCAAATAAGTTTGAAAAGACGACCGATGCATTCCACCCAATCCAAATGCTTCCAATTTCAAAAAGGATCGACTCCTGCTCAAGCAAGTCTATGGTATGGTAATCGGATAAATTATTTTAGTTATTTTTGCATGGATTTTAATATCGAAATATTTTTAATTGTGACTATTGATTAGTCGTTTAGTCGTCACTTGATTATTTATTTATCTTAGTTATTAGTATTATTTATTTATATATTATTATTATTATTTTATATCTGATTATATTATTATTATTATTATATTTTAATTAATTGCATTTTATTGAATTTATAATTATATTATTATTTATTATTATTATTATTATTATTATTATTAATATGTATATTATAATTATTATTATCTATTATTATTATTATTATTATTATTAATTTTTTTTTCCCCCTTTTGAACCATCAATTTTTTGTTACTCTTATTTATTAGATTGTATTTTTTTTTATTTATTTTTTTAAAATATTTGTTTTATTATTATTTTTTTATTAGTATCTATTATCTATTATTAGTATGAAATTATAAATTATTTTATTGATTGTTCAATATTTTATTATTATAGATTATTTTCTTTATTAACATTATTATTATTATTCAATGTTATATTATTTATAAGAAATTATTATGAATTATGATGATATTATGATTATTATGATATGATATTAATTATTTATTATTTATTATTATTATTATATGATTATTTATTAATTATTATTGCATTATATTATGAGTATTATATATACTCTTAGTGAGCATTATATCATTATTATCATTCATTATCATTATTACATTATTTCATTATTATGAGCAATTTTAAACGCATACTTATTATAAATGATCTTATGATTATGATATATGATTATGATTATCTATATTATTATATTTATTATTGAAAACCTTATAATTTATTATTCTCTGATTTACAGTATTACTGTAACCGTTCACACAAGAATAAATTTTTGAAGCTGTCCCAGGAACGACAGGTCAAAGTGGTCACACATTTGTTAAAAAAAAAAAAAAAAAAAAAAAAAAAAAAATAAAAATAAAAGTTTGGTTATTACTTAACAGAGTTTTTCTAATGATCACAACAGAGACTTAACCAGCCCTAACCTAACCTAACCTTAACGCTGCGTGCGCGGCACTAGTACGCGAATTGTTTTTTCTCTTAGTCGACATATTTGACTAATGGGCAATTTAGGATAGTCCCAAATGTATATTACTTATCCGACTTTCATTTGAAAAAAGGTAACCTGATAATCCCTGCTCTTGATTCGAAACTTACTTGATTAACACCAGTTTAACGGAGCTACAAACCGAGATCGCATTCAAACTTAAGAAGGATACTTCGATTTAAAGATACAGTTTCTTCACTTTCTGTGGGATTCATGTAAAGGTGTAAAAAATGTCCGGTTAACGATTACTTAAATGTATTCGTAAGGTATAAAGGAATTGATAGTTTACCTGCTTTTTCCTGTCCAAGCATTTGTTATATCGGTTAATCAGTAAAGGTTTTAATAGTTTTAATATTTAAAGTATTAAAAGTTCGTGTAGTGAAAATAGAGTAAGCTCCATGTAGTACCCATCGTCCATCGATGATGCTGAAGAATCGAACGCAAAGAAGACGAAGAATAAGTGCGAATTTCCCAAAAGTTTCAAAGGCTGTTTTAATTTGGATCCAAAAGAATCGGACTACGTGAGTTTTTGTACAGTATTCATTTCAGTAACCTGGAATATTTTTCATTCTACTTGAAATAGATTAAAAATATTGTTGATATATAAATAGCGATATAGCATTGTTTAAGCTCTTGATTAACCAAACCTTATAAAAAGAATAGAGTAGCCTACTTTCTAAGAGTACTTTGATAATGAAAAATTCTCCTGCAAGCCCTTTTTGTTTGTTTTTTTTAAAATATATTTATTCCAAGCTTTATTTTGGTTTACATAGATAGTGAAAAAATTTTATTTTAATTGAAAGGACTACTTTGTTAATTCTGTAATGTAAATTGTACAGCAAATATTAATCACAATCTACTTTTGCCACTAATATCTTTAATCTCTCTTTTTTTTTTATCTCAGGAAAAAAATTACATATCTATGCAGTCTTAAAATTAATTAATGATGATTAACTACTACTAATATTTCCCAGTTGTAAAATCAACTTAAAGTAGATTTTCTTTCATATCGTCAGTATAGCTTTCGACTTTTACTTTCCATAAAGAGATAATTTGCTGCAGAACTTTGCTTTGCTCTTGACGGAGAACATTTCGAACACCTTCTTGTATAACGAAGGCGACGTAAAACGTTTTCAACTATATATATATATATATAATATATATATTATATATTTAATATATATAATTTTATATACATATATATTATATTATATATTATATATATATATTTATATATAGATATATCAATATATATATATATAAGATAAATATGATCTATACGTATATATATATATATATTATATATAGTATATATATATATCTTATTATATATTCTTTTTCTTTCTTTTCTTTATCTTCTTATTTTCCCAAGAATGGGATAAAGAGCGTGACAGCATCGGAAAAGAAAAGCAGTGAAAGAGCATGACATAAGTGAAAGAAAGCCCACCCTTACCGCACCCTCAGTACCATTGATTACGAGAACTATCGCAGTCAGAGAAAATTCACCCTAAAGCTTCATGGAGACAGCGACGGACCCTCACTAGAGTAGATCGTCAGTTGTAAGGGTTATTCCCTTGCCAGGTGGCGCCACAAACCATACCCCCTTGCACAATCCCCGCCATTCACTCCTGTGTATACACCTTTCTTCTCGCATCTACCCAAACTCACATTTCTCTCCTTCAGACATATCGGATTCACCGATCCAATCCACTTCTCTTCGTCTCCCGTCGTTCCAAACCACACTCGACCCACGTATACATCCGCTATAACCAAACCGACTAGTTCATTCATCCCTTCATCCCATGAACAAACCATCTCAACATACTTTCATTCTTCACTCTCCTTTACCCTTTCTCACACCACACATCTCTCTTATAAGTTCATTCCTCATTTAATTAATTCTTTCTCACAACCTAGCATATTGCCCTAAGATATGTCCATCGAACACATTTGAACTTCTAGATCTGGGTATACTTCCCTAGTCAGACATAGTCTCCGACATTACCAGTATAATAACACAGGTAAAACATACCCTCATGTATTAAGACTCTATAGCGCACTCAAGACTTAGTCCCTTTAAAATTCAACCAACGATTTAATTGCACCAGGCCACCTTCCTGCCATTCACAAACTTTCCTACTACCACTCCGCATCATCCGTTCCCTTCTCATCAACATACCTAAATATTAACTCAGGGACACTTGCTCCAGTGCCTCACCATCAAACAATAACTCAGCACTAGGACTTCCTCACTCACAACCATAATCCTACTCTTATCTTACGTTTACTTTCAAAACCCTCTTTTTACACACCCTGCCAATCTCTCTCCTAATCCTCTCAAAAACTCTCTTCAGATTCCGCCACACAGAACCAAATCATCCGGCTTATAATAGGTGGGCACCCTCCACTCATCTCACTTCTCCAATCATTCTAACACCATATCCTGCAATCCCCACCTCGACTAACTCTTCATAACCCCATCCATATACAAAATGATACCAAAGGAGAGCATAACACAAATCCTGCTCACTCCGGCCTAGTAATCCTAAACAATTCACCATTGACAGCCATTTATTCTTCGACTCCATTAATTCTTATCGTTATACATACTTTTGATTCCAGGAGAAGCCTTCCCACCAACACCTATATCACTAATACCTGCCAATAAAGCTTCCCTATAACTCTATCATACGCCTGTTGTAAATCCATAAAGCCTAAATATAATTTTCTTCTTCTCCCTCATCTTTTCAATCATTTGCGTCAATGTAAAGATTTGATCCACCACACATCCTCTACCATCATAAACGCACCTTGTTCTTTCCAATCAGTCCCTCAAGTCATCGACGCACTCTTTCGACCAACAATACCAGCATATATCTTCCTACACACTCAATAAACTTAGTCCCTTATAATTCTACAAGTTCCCACCTTTCTCCCTTAGCCCTTATATAAAGGTACTATTACCGCCTCTCCTCCAAATCCCTTGGAAACTAATAGCCTCCAATAAGCAACGCTTTATTACACAACTGTCCAAATCCAATCACAGAATCACCATCTCGCTCCGCTCATTGATCATTTCACTAGTAATTTCATCGTATACCTGAGATTTACCATTCTTTCAACTTTCTCCACTCTACCACATTACCTCCTCCTTACTATATTAACCTCATCCCCCAAAATACCAATTCCTTCTTGTACCATCAAAACCCCACACACTCATTCACTAACACCTCATCTTTACTGTTAATATTGTGCAGATTTATCGAACGATGTTCTTCCACACTCCCCTCACATCCGAAGTGTTCTTTCCACACAGCACCATCCCCATCATTATTTCTAAGCAGGATTCCCCTTATTCTCATTGTTTAACCTTCCGCGCTTCTTCCAGAAGAGCTTCACTATTCCCTTTGTATGTCCTCATTCAACCTCCTTCCAAACTGTTCATTTACCTCCTTGTTTTGTTTTTTCCTCCTTTAGTATTTCTGTTTCCCCTTATATAATTCAAGCATCTTTCTTTGAACTTCAATCATTTGCTTTAGTACTTCAAACACGCTTCTTATTTACCTATTTAACCGCTTTCACACCTCTATTCACCATTCGTGTTAAATTCTACATCCACTTTAGCACTCCACACACTTTCCTTTGCACTACTAACAATTTGCTTCCTTCATTTGCCCCCAGATTGTTCAGTATCAAACTTTGTACATTCAACCGATTTACTAGGAAGCGCTCTTACATACTTATCCTTATTGTCGTTGCTCACTTTAAGACTTCTCGACTCTTAATCTTAAACCTACTTTTCTTGGTAATCACTTCCTCTCCATCCAAGCCACCACTAACTTAATATTACATCTAGAACAACATAATGATCCGAGTAATTCCCATTCCTAAACCCCTCACTGATTAACAATCCAACACAACTTTAACATCTCCTTCTTCACCAACCAAAATCAATCATACTTTTCACTTCGTACCATCTACCTACACAACTCTAGGGGCGTCATTACTTATGTATATTTCTGCGATCTTGTTGTTTAAAGAAAGTAATTACTTACAGAGAGCGCTCTCTTCAACACCACATCAACACTTTATGCTAGCTACCATTCTCATTTTCTCCCGACCACCCCAAAATCATAAGCCTGTAGCATCTAATACACTTATCCCTTTTGATCACCTATCATATACGCGCGCTAGCCTAGTATCCCCCAGCACTATCATCTGAGCTCCTACATCACCCTTTCATCCAGAAACATATTCAGATCGATCCAAAAAACGCCATACTCTCGTCACGTTTACTCAGATGGACCTACGTCACAACCCACATTTACCTTGACCTTTTCAAACTTAAATTTTTAACCATTAGAACTTTAGGACTCACACAAATCAAAGGTCTACCATAGCTTGTGTACCAGAGGTCACTCATCAAAAGAATTGCAATCCTTCTCTCCCTCTCTCATTCTCTCCACACCAGCACGCAACACATTTCACAACACACCACTCAATTTCACCTTTACCTTTATTCTTTGTTTTCAGTCACAGCGAGCAAATCAAATTTGCCCTGTCTAAATACATCCATTCACCTCTCTCCTGCTTCTCCTCGACATTTATTCACTCTGACATTCCATGCTTACCCATTACCGATTCTTACATTTCGCCGAAAAATTAGAAGGTCGTTTACGGCGATCACGACCCATCTCCGAGCATGCATCAGCATCCCTAGCAGAGATAGGTAGTAGTGGGCAGCCAAACCAACTACCACCGCCCTTAGTCGACTTCTACGACACGCAGAGAACATACAGCGTGGGCAATTCTTTCTCCACCCGCGACACAGGGATATGAGTAGATAGGGACGTCTGATAAAGTGTTATCTAGAAGCTGGAGTGGTTACTTTAAATCATTGTATAGAGATGTGGATAAATGGTAGTTAGTAATATGTTGCCTGGAGAATGAGTGTGTGAAGAATATGAACGCAAATAGAGAAAGACGCCACCATTTAAAAATGAGGTAATTTCATTTCGCTTCGAGTAGTGCGTGTACTCTCGCATCTTATAATATATATATATATATAATAAATATATACATTATATAATTACATATAACATATATTTATTTTATTATATTTATTATATAATAATATATTAATAATATATATATTGAAGCTATAACATATGTTTCAATTAACAAATGTTGAAATGATAATCGGATATGTTCCAACTGGGCTTGAATAAGTCAAACCTACATGGTGCGGTCCGGACTCATACATATTTTACACATGCAAGAAAAATTTTTGGATGTAAATAAATATTCATTTAAAGATAATATTGAGGAAAATCCTTACATTATAAATAGCCCTAATATTACATAACAAACATCACTTTTATGTGGTGGATATATTCAGTCTGGATTTAAATAGTTCACTGTGTAAAAGTGTTAGATTCACGTAAGAGAGGATTAAACCTTTTAGACAATTAAATGGACCACCCATGTAGGAAAAATGCCGTATGTGGAGTTGCCATCTTCAACAAAACAATGGCAGCCCTGGCACCGGCCTAAATAATATATGCCCTAGGTTCATCAACATAGAGAAAAGATTAACCGTCCTCGGAATAGAGGAGTAACGATGTCATTGAATTCAAGATAAACGAATATAATACTTAAAACAATGCCACTTCTTACCCGGAACGCCTTCATCCATAGTAAAGTGGCGTTATAGAACAGAAGAGCCACAAAACTGGATGTCGTCTGTCTTACAAAAGGGTAATAAGAGGGGAAGTCGTTTCTCTAAAACTGAGCGAGGTGAAGGTTTGAGAACTCCAACTCCACGTTGTCATGAAGCTTTTTCAAGTTCATAAAAGAAACCAAGAACCATTCCCACCAGTTGAGAAGGCTTCCCTGGATGTCATGGTCTAATTTTAACAAGGGATCCGCGATCGACGACATTTTACCGGAAACAAACTGGAAATTTGAATAAAGCCTTAGCCGGAACTCTCCAGACAGGAGAAGACGTCATGAAACATTTTCCCAGTTAATTTCAAGCATTAGAAAAAGTCCGCGAATTGGGTCATTTGGTTGTCGTAACTTCGGATCTCCCAATGTTTGGGAATAAGATTACAAAAGCCTGTAGTTCCAAGTTGGAAAGAGGATTCGATCCAGCATATACTGTTATACAGATCCAGCAAGAACCTTGATGACAGAGGTGCATAATGACGGAGATTATGATCGAAAATTAAGTACTGCCAAGGGCATCTCTTTTTCTGTAATCCTGATAGCAGTTTTGATACTCTGCAAGTGTTAAAACGGTGATAAGTAATGATCTTCACACTTCCGCTATTGAAAAATCTGGTGGGTGCAGTGTAATAACTCAATTTTATAAGGCTTCAAGATAGCGGAAAAGGGCTCGAGTAAATAGCAAAACTATTAACCTAATGCATCTGTACAGTGATGGAGAAAGGAAGCATATCGTGTTACATCAGATTTAGCCATAACGGAGCTGGAATGAAAGAATTGGAGCCAGCAATATCTTTCTGTGCAACTTTCCACACAACAAGAGAAGGGAGTTATGATGACTTTCGATGTATAAAGTTCGAAAGTATGTCTATGATCTCTCCCCCCCCCGCCC
>JABUQX010016662.1:0-30136 GCA_015478945.1 Trachelipus rathkii | reverse complement strand
ACGAAATTATAGATCCGTAATTGGAACAAATTTAAGTCAAAGACCGATATGGTGAATCGGACAAATGGTCAAAAGACGAAATGTTCAGAACGACAAATAGTCTGATAAAAAAAAGACGCCAATGTAAACGGCCAAATAATCAAATAAACGAAATGTCCGAAAGCGGAAAAATGGTCAAAAAGACGAAACATGTCGAAGGACAAAATTGTCAAAATTAGTTACGAATGTCGTAAACGGACAAACTGGTGAAAAACAGAACGTTAATGTTCAGAACGAGAAAATGGTCAAAAAGAGAAATGTCCGAAAGGACACACTCGCGCTCACACCAGCGACGCACTCGATCAGAAGTGAACTAAAGTGTAATCAAAAAGACGAATGTTTACGAACGGACAAAATGTTGATCAAATTTAAATTACTTTTTACTTATTTAACGGACAAATGGTCAATAAGACGAAATGTCCGAAAGGAACAAATAGTCATAAAAGACGAAATGTCCGAACGGACAATATTCAAAAAAACGAAATGTCCGAAAGGACAAAAGTTCAAAAAGACGAAATGTCGACGGACTTAAAGTTCATAAGGTGACAGAAGAATGACCTAACGGAAAATAATGAAACACACATAAGTTTGCGTAAGAAGTAATAGCCTAAAGGACGAAATGTCGAAGGCAGATGTTAAATATAAAAAGGATAGTTGTTCTTCGAACAGTATAATGTAAAAGAATAACAGGATAAATGTACGATCGGAATCGTTTCTTTTGCAAAAATACCAATCACGGCCATAAAATATATATTATGATATGTCGAACGGACAAATAGTCAAAGACGAAATGTCCGAAAGGACAAATAGGTCAAAAAGAGAGAAATGTCATTCGAATGGACAATTAATCGCGTAAAGGCATAGGAAGAGCGAATGTTCGAGGGTGAAAACTGGTAAAAGACGAAATGTCCGAACGACCAAATGGTAAAAGACGAAATGTCCGAGACAAATGGTCAAAAAGACGAAATGTCGAACAGACAAATGGTCCAAGAGATTAAGTCCGCCGGCTAACCAATAATCAATGGCCAACGAAGTTGTTACCAAAGGACGAATAGTCCAAAAGATCAGAATATAGATACGCAACGGACAAGCCAATATGGTTACTAAAAAACGACAATGTACGCAGGCGGAAATAGTGGGCAAAGATCGAAATGTCAGAACGGACAAATAAGATACAAAGGAAAGAACTTGAAATTGAGATACTGATCGCTGGTTAACAATAATATAAAACACGAATGTTCCTGATTACGGACAAATATGTTACGATTAAAGCGAAATGTCGATTTAACGGAACAATAGTCAAAAACACGATTTAAAATGTCAGGAACGTAGCAAATAGTCAAAAAGACGAATTGTAACAAGAAGAAAATAAGTTACAAAATTATCAGACAGAAATGTATCCGAACGGAAAATATAAGTATTATTAAAGGACGGTTAATATGTCCGAACGGACAAAATGTTTCAAAGATTATAATTGTTGAAACGGACAAATTATGGTCAAAGTACTGAATGTCCGAACGAACATATTATAGTTCAAAAAGATCGAAATTGTCCGATAACGGACAATAGTCGTAAAATTATAAGAGGAAATTGTCCGAACGGTACAAATATATTTAAATAGCGAAATGTCGAAAGGAACAATATGTCTAAAAAGGAGAGAGTCTTCGAACAAACGAGACATATGGTCATATGAACAGTCTGAAAATGTCGGAGACGAACAATGGTCAACATAATGACGAATGTTCAGAATGGAAATTATGGTTAAGAAAGACGAAAAAACTGATACCGAAAAGGACATAAATAAGGGTCAAAGACACAAAATTGTTCTACAATGGAACATATATTAGATAAATATTAAAGAGAAATTGTTCCGATATTGACAAATCTATAAAGATATAAGATTATGAATATAGTCAGAAAAACAGAGACAAAAAGTAAGTAAAAGAAAGGAGAGATGTTCCTACAACGGACAAATAGTCAAAAACTGAAATGTCCGAAAGGAAAATAGTCAAAAAAGAGCAATATGTCGACCAGACAATAATAAGATAACAAAGGGACCGCAATATGTCGAAACGGAATAAATAGAGTTTTTGACAAAAAAGAATTATAGTCTGAACGGTAAACATATGTGTGAAGAAAGAGAAAATTGTCGACAGGACACTTATAGTTAGAATATTAAAGAAATGTCGTTATTAAGGATACAAAATAGTACAAAAATACGAAATGTCCGAATACTTACAAATAAGTTATCAAAAAAGTTTAATTATGTCCAGAAACGGACAAATAGTCAAAAAGAAGAAATATTTCCGAAGGCACATTAATAGTAAAAGAGAAATGTCCGACGGACCAATAGTCAAAATAGTAAACGAAATGTCCGAACGGAACAACTAGTCAGAAACAGACGCAATATCTTACGAACGAAATATATGATTAAAAAGACTTCAGATAAATGTCGAACGTGACAAATAGTCCAAAAAGACGAAATGTCCGACCGGACAAATAGTCATAAAAGACGAACTATGCTCACGAAAGGACAAAATAGTCAAGATAATCGAAATGTCGAAACGGAAAATTTATTTAAAAAGACGAGAATGTCGATACAACTTAAATTGGTCATAAAAAGATAATCGAATTGTCGATAAGGACAAATGGGTCAAAGAAGACGAAATGATCCAGAATAAATTTTAAAACAAATAGGTCAAAAAAAAGACGAAATGTCGAACGGACAAATGTTCAAAAGACCAAATGTCGAACGGACAAATTAAAAAGAGAAATGTCCGAACGGACAAAGTCAAAAAAGAAATGTCCGAATGGACAAATGGTCAAAGACGAAATGTCGATAAGGAATTTCAATGGTCAAAAAGAACGAACTGTCAAACGTAAAAAATTGTACTATAAAAATTGTATAGCGAGCGGACAATAGTCTAAAAAGAGAATGTCCGACGGACAAATAGTCTAATTAATAAAGACGAATGTCGATAACGGACAAATAGATCCATTAGACGTAAATGTCGAAAGGACAAATGATAGATTACAAAAGACGATAATGTCGAACGGACAATTAGCAAATAAAGAAATGTCGAACGGACATACTATAGTCTAATAAAGACGATTAATGTCAACAGTACAAATAGTAATTAAAGACGAAATGTCCGAATCGGACATAATGGTCAAAAAGACATTAATGTCCCAAACAGACATAATGGTCAAAAAGACGAATGTAAATTTACCGACGGTACTAAATATGTAAAATTTAACGAAAATGTCCGAATTTAGGACATTAGTACAAAAAGACCTGAATGTACCGAACGGACATAATAGTCAAAAGACGAAGTGTCGAGGACAAATATTCATAAGGACGAATGTCGACGGACTAAATACGAAAAGACGTAATGTCCGAACGGAGCAATAGTTCAAAAAGACGGAATGTCTGAACGGACAATAGTCAATAAAAGTTAACGAAATGTCGAACGGACAAATAGTCAAAATAGACAAAATGTCCGATCGCCGACTGGACAAATTATTAAAAAAGACGAAATGTCGATCGAGACAAATAGTAAAGTATACGGAATGTATCGAAGGACAAATAGTTACAAGAATAAGAAAATGTACGAACGAACAATTAGTCAATAAAGACCAAAATGTCCGAAGTAACTATATTAACTTATGGTCAATAAAAGACTTTATAAATGTCGAACGAGAACAAATGGTCTAATAAATAGACGAAAGTCCGTAAAGGCAAAAAACTCAAGATTAAAACTAACCATATCGCTCCGCAAACTGAGTATTATTATATGATAAAAAGACGAATGTCGAACGGACAAATAGTTATCCAAAAGACGAAATGTCGAACGTGACAATAGTCCAAAATTTGACGGAATGTCTCGAACGACAAATATGATACTTAAATAAAGACGAAATGTATCCGAACGGACAAATGTTACATAAAGATCAGAAATGTCCGTAAGGACATAATGAGTAAATATAAACGAAATGTCCGAACGACAAATAGTTCAAAAAGATGATGAAATGTCCGACAGACAAATGGTCAAAAAGACGAATGTTTACGAACGAGACAATTAAGTCAAAGAAGGGAATGATCGATACGGACAAATAGTGAAAAAGACCAGATGTCCGAACGGACAAATGGTAAAAAGCGGAATGTCCGAACGGCATAATATATAGTCAAAAGACCGAAAATAGTCGACGGACTTAAATGAGTCTATATAAAGGAACGAAATGTCTTCGAATTCAGACAAAGAGTAAATTAAACGAAAAGTCGAACGGACTATATAATTTAGTCAAATAAAGTTGACGAAAATGTCTGACAGTACATAAATTTGAGGTAAATAATAAGACGAAATTAGTTAGAACGGACAAATAGTCAACAAATTAGATAGGAATGTCCGAACGGTAACAAATAAGTCAAAGACGGGAATGTCAGAACGGACAAATGGTACAAAAGATTAATGTCGTATAATCGGACAAATGAGTGCAAAAAGTACAGAATATGTCCGAATCGGACAAATAGGTAAAGACGATAATGTCGATCGACTCAAAAATATTTAGTACAAAAAGACGATGTCGAACGGAAAAATAGTCAAAATAGAGCGCAATTTATTGTCGATAAAGGACAATAGTCAAAAGACGAAATAGTCCGAATACGGTTAAACAAATGTCAAAGACCGAAATGTCTTGAATGGAAATTTAGGTTTCTTAGCAATAAGACGAATGTTAGAATGGACAATTTGGTCAAAAATGACGAAAATGTCCGAAAGGAAATATGGTTTACAATAAAGACGAAAATTATAGTCTTAAAAAGTAGTAAATGTCAATAAAAGAACGATTAGATAATGTTCGACGGTACATAATAGTCAAAGATAAGACGAAAATGTCTAGAACTGGAACAAATGTCTTAAAAAAGACGGAATGTAGAACGCAAATGGGTCAAAAAGACGAAATGGTCGATAAGGACAATAAGTTAATTAAAAAACGAAAAGTCTTCAAACTGGACAAATGCTCAAAAAAGTTCAAATGTCTGAATGAACAAATGGTCAAAAATCGAAAATGTACGAAAGGACAAAATGCAAAATGATAGAAATGTCGAAGGACAATTAGTTCAATTAAAACTGATGATAACCTCTCAACGGAGACATTTGACGGTCATAAACGTGGATGGCATTGTTGTTCACAAATGATCAAAAAGACGAATGTCCGAACGGACAATTAATATATATAACAAATGTTTTCAGAACGTGACAGAATGGTCAAAAGAACGAATATAGTTCGAACGGACCAAGAGATTTTCCAAATTAAGCGAGAAATGTAGAAAAAAGGACAAATAGTCAAAAGACGAAAATGTCGAAACGGACAAATAGTAAAAGACGACAATGTTCACGAACTCGGACAATGTGTACTAAAAATGACTTAATGTCCAGAACGGACAATGGTCAAAAGACGAATGTCCGAACGGACAAATAGTAAAAATATAATCTTCGAAATGATATTTAGGATTACTTTATAGGGGTGAAGGAAATAGTAAACAGACGAAATGTCCTGAACGGAGAATAGTCAAAAATTGATCGAAAATTGATCGAACGGACCAAAATAGTCTAAAAAGTTAAAATGTTACCGAACGGAAAATAGTCAAAAAGACGAAATAATGTCCGAACGGGAAAATAGTCAAAAAGACGAAATGTCCAGACGGACTTATAGTATTTATTTATTTTTTATGTCTTAGAACGGATAAATGTCAAAGTACGAATGGTCCGACGGACAAAATAGTCAAATAAAATACGAAATTGATCCGATTTTACGGGATATATATAATAGTAAAAAGACGAAATGTCGAACGAAGACACAGGAAAGGATTGAGTAGGTTCATATTAAAAAGTATTAGAATAATGTCCAACGGAAATATCAAAAGACGGGAATGTCGAAGGACAAATAGATTTACAGAATATTGTAGCTGAATTGCTCGAGGGACAAATGGTTAAACTTAAGTCAACAATAGGTCCGACATAGGAAGGCAATGTTAGGACTAGATTAATAAGACGAAATTGTCGCTAAAGGACAAATGGGGCAAAAGAAGGGGGTACGACACTCGCTCCGACAAACGAAAAGATTGTCAAAAGAGACTTTTGTATGGTGTGGACGAAGGGAAAAAAAAGGTGAGGATACAAAGAATGAATTGAAGATGATACGATCAGGACAATTCTAGGCTAGAAAAAGTAAGAGATCAGTTAGGAACGGACAAATAGTATATGACGAGTTTGAAGTGTATAAAATTGATCATTAATTAGTGTTATAATTTATACACGAAAACGGAGCAGATTTTTCAAGTTTTCTTAAAGATCAATAAGATACAAGAATATCTGAGACAAATGGTCAAAGATTAATGTCTGAACGGACAAATGGTGAAAAGACGAAATGTCCGAAGGACACATAAAATAACAAAATGTCAGATAGAGGAGAGTACTCTAACTACGTTCAAGAATATAGACGGATAATTTAGTCGGAGACACTGGGTTTAAAAAGCAGACATGTCCGAATTGGTAAATAGGAAAAGACGCGGATATGTTCGAACGGAGGAAAGCTCAGAAAGGACGAAATATAGAAAGAGAAATTGAGTATCTAACTGACGAAAGACAATTTCCGAAGAGGGGCAAATAGAGTCAAAAATTGACGAACTAATGTGGTTCGACGTGTACAGGGAGGTTGCAAAGAGAAATGTCGACGGACAATCGTCAAAAGACGAAATGTAGAGGAAAATAGATAAGCTTATTAGGAACTAGATTAGAACGAGAACAAATAGTACGAAGAAGAACGAAACTGTGGCGAAAGAGACAAAATATGTCTTGAGTTGGAATTTAACCGAAGTGGTTATCCGATCCAGGACTAATATGGATAGTAAGTACGAAAATAGTCTACGCATCGGACAATAGTCCAAAAGTAAGAAGAGTTGTGCGAAACGCCGGACAAATAGATCAGGAAAAGACGGAATGTATTTAGAACTATGGGGTGGTCAATGACAAGACGAACACTGGTTTGATAAGGACAAAATGACATAAATGTGAATGTCCGAACGTACAAATAGTAAAAAGACGGATTGTCTCGAAACGGAAATATAGTTAACGAAAGAACTTGTATGATCCGATTAGAGGACTAATTATATGTTGCAAAATGGGAAGAATATGGTTCGGTTACAGGACAAATGAGTCAATTGAGGCGAATGTTAACGAAGTTTGTTCTATGGTGAGACAAGGTGGTTAAAACGCATGAAATGTCGAGTTTGGACAATTTTGGTCACATAAAGAAGAATATTGTTCTGAATGGAACCATATGTGTATACTTTAAAGTGTTATGTACCAAACGAGCCTTTACAAGACATATATAGTCAAGCTAAAGAAAAAGTGATAGGACATCATAAATTACAAATAAACGAAAGTTCCGGAACGTGAATATGGGGGCTAATAGAACTGAAATGTTTTTACCGAACTGGAACAAATTGTCAAAAAGAGGGTGAATGGATGATCAGCGAACGACTAAATGGTCAAGGTAAGAAGAAGAATTGTTACAGAAGAAGGACAAATAGGTCATATAAAGTATGAGATGTCGAAAGAGAAAATTTAGGCAAAAACAAGGACGAAATGTCGTGACACTGTTGTCTTATAAGAGTACAATTATAGTACTGGTTGTCGCGACGGGGCAATGGGATCTTTATAAAGACGAATATGTCCGATACGGACAATGGTCAAAGTTGAAATAGTACGAAAACGGCATTTACGCTCTATTAAAGAGCAGAAATTGTCCGGATACTGTGAACAAAATTAGTAAGAAAGAAAACAGGAGACATGTTCTTGATTTACTGACAGGAAATGTAACAATATTTACAAAAAGAACGAAATGTCCGAAACGGACAAAATATAATAGGATTTCGAAATCGTCCGACAGGAAAGGGTTGTCAAATGCAGGAAATGGTGACGACGGCTAAATTAGTCAAGGGCTAAAGACGAAAATGTTGACGGAAAATAGTCAAAAGGACGGAAACTGTCCGATCGGCAAAATATTGTCATAGAGAGAACTGTTTCTTGACGACAATGGTTGAAAAACGACGAAATGTCGGAACGGGATAATAGTCAGGCAATTTATTATAGGCATATCCGACGGCAAATAATTCTCGGTATATAGCGTTTTAGGGAAATGTTAGAATATAGGTATTAGGACAATGGTAAAAAGACGATGATCGAGATTAGAACGGAGGGATTAAATATAAGTTAGAGCAAAGAACGAAATGGTACTTGATAAACTGGAACAATATCGTTCATAAAAGGAAATGATCCGACGGACAATAGTCAAAAAGAGAACTGTCGAACGGACAATAAGTCAAAAAACGATTTTATTACGAAATGATGTCTCATGAGACGGTACTAGGATTATTAAGGAAAGACGAAAATGTCGAACGGACGTAGTGCAAAGACGAAATGTCACAGTAATAAGGAACAAAATGGTTGAGATACGTAATGTCCATCACAAAACAATGGCTAAAGACGATGTCGCGACACGAAAATGGTCAAAAAGAACGAAATGTCCGAAAATTGGTAAAAAGACGAAATGTCGAACGGACAATGTTCAAAAAGACCATGTCGAAGGACAAATGTCAAAAAGACCGAATGTCGAAGACAAATGGTCAAAAAGACGAAATGTCGAACGACAAATGTCAAAAACGAAATGTTCGAAATGGACAAATGGTCAAAGACGAAATGTGCGAATAGGACAAATAGTCAAAAAGACAAATGTCCGAACGGACAAATAGTCAAAAAAGACGAAATTCGATTATGGTACAAATAGTTCTAAAAGACAAAATGTCCGAACGGAAAATGGTCAAAAAGACGAAATGTCAAAACGGAAAAATTGTCAAAAAGACGATATGTCAAGGGACAAATAGTCAAAAAGACTAAATGTCGTAATTCGTAAAACAGTAAATATGACAAAGACGAAATTATAGATCAGCGCGAGAGACAAATAGTCCAAAATTTAGACGATTTCGTTCGACGGATTAGGAATAGTAAAAAAAGACGAATATCCTCGAACGGACAATTAGTCAAAAAGACCAAATGTCGAAACGGACAAATGGTCAAAAATGACACTTAATGTCTGAAACGGACAAATTTTAGGTTTACAAAAAAGACGAAATGATAGAACGGACACTAGTATGAAAAAAAATAATAAAAAATAACGTTTAAGGACAAATAGTCAAAAGACGAAATGTCCGACGACAAATGTCAAAAAGCGAATGTTACACGAAGGAAATAGTCTTCAATAAATAAGATCGAAATGTCCGATTAGGAAAAATAGTTCAAAAAAGACGAAAATGTCCGATAACTAGTGACAAATTAATGGATCAATAAAGAATTAATGTTTAGTACGTGAAAATGGTCAAAGAACGTAATGTCGAAGGACAAATAGTAAAATAAACGAAATGTCCGAACGGACAGTTCAAAAAGACACAATGTCCGAACGGAGAAATAGTCAAAAAGACGAATGTCCGAAGGAATTCAAATAGTCTAAAGAACAAATGTCATGAATCGGACAATTAGTAACAAACAGAACGAATGTCGAACGGATTAATAATAGTTCAAAAAAGACGATATGTCCGACGGAACAATATGGTCAAAAAGCGAATGTCGACGGACATAAGTTCAAAAAAAGACGAATGGTCCAACGGACTAAATAGTACAAAGGACGAAATGTCCGAACGGTAAAATAAGTCAAAAAAGACGAAATGTCGAACGGACAAATAGTCAAAATAAGACGAATGTACGTAATAACGGATAAATAGTCAAAAGATAGATTGTCGAACTTGGAATTTGTCTTAAAATAGACGATTAATGTCCGAAAACGGACCAAATGGTCAAAACAGAAAAATGTCCCGAATGGACATAATGTGATCAAAAGCGACTATGATCCGAAAGGACAAATGTTATTGTCAAAAGCAATGTCAAACGGAAAAATTGTCAAAAAGACGATATGTCCGAACGGACAATATTCAAAAAGACGAAATGATCGAACGGGCAATTAAGTCAAAAGACCAAATGTAAAAACGGACAAATGGTCAAAAAGACTTAATGTCTGAACGACAAATGGTCAAAAGACGAAATGTCCGAACGGAAACTAGTAAATAAGAAAATAAACGAACGGAAAATAGTCAAAAAGACGAAATGTCGAACGGCAAATAGTCAAAAAGACGGAATGTCCGAAAGGACAAATAGTCAAAAGACGAAATGTCCAAAGACAAATAGTCAAAAAGACGAATGTCCGAACGGACAAATGGTCAAAAGAACGAAATGTCCGAACGGAAAATAGGTTCAAAAGACGAAATGTCTGAAACGGACACATAGTAAAAATTAAACGAAATGTCGCGACGGACAAATGTAAAAAAGACGAATGCCGAACGGACAAATATGTCAAAAGAGATGTTCCAGAGACAAATAGTCAAAAGAGGAAAATGTCCGATTCGGACAAATAGTCCAAAAGACGAAATGTTCCGAAGGACAAAATAGTCAAAAGACGAAAAGTGAACGGACAAAATGGTCAAAAAAATGAGGAATGTCCGAACGGACAAAATAGTAAAAAGACGAAATGTCGAACGAAATAGTCAAAAAGACGAAATGTCGACATGGACAAATAGTCAAAAGACAAAATGTCGATTAGAAAGTAGTCATAAAAGACGAAATGCATCGAACGGACAAATAGTCAAAAGAGAAATGTCCGAGGGACAAAATGGTCAAAAGACGAAAATGTCGAACGGCAAATAGTCCAAAGACGAAATGTTC
Source organism: Trachelipus rathkii (assembly GCA_015478945.1). NCBI lineage: Eukaryota > Metazoa > Arthropoda > Malacostraca > Isopoda > Trachelipodidae > Trachelipus > Trachelipus rathkii. The sequence continues at coordinate 19,262 of JABUQX010016662.1, read as the reverse complement.
GGAAGGAAAATAGTCAAAAGACGAAATGTCTGAACGGAAAATAGTCAATAAGACGAAATGTCCAAACGGACAAATAGTTCAAAAGACGAAAATTCCGAACGGACAAATAGTCAAGAAGAAATGTCCGAACGGGAAAATAGTCAAAAAGACGAAATGCGACGGACAAATAGCAAAAAGACGAACTGTCCGAACGGACAAATAATCAAAAAGACGAAATGTCCGAGGGAAAAATAGCAAAAACACGAATGTCTGAACGGACAAATAGTCAAAAAGACGAAATGTCCGAACGACAATAGTCAAAAAGACGAATGTCCGAACAAATAGTCAAAAGACGAAATGTCCGAACGGACAATAGTCAAAAGACGAAATGTCCGAACGGATAAATAGTCAAAAAAGACGGAATGTCAGAACGGAAAATAGTCAAAAAGACGAAATGACAGGACAAATGGTCAAAAAGACAAAATGTCCGAAGACAAATGGTCAAAAGACGAAATGTGAAAGGACAATGGTCAAAAAGACAAAAAATGTCCAAATACGGAAAATTTGTCAAAAAGAAGATTGTGACGGACAAATAGTCAAAAGACGAAATGTCGACGGACTTATAGTTCAAACGAAGTGTCCGAACAGACAAATAGTCAAAAAAGACGAATTATCTGACAGGACAAATGTCATAAAGAGAATGTCCCGAACGGGCAATTAGTCAAAAAGACCAAAATGAACGAAGGACAAATGGTCAAAAAGTACTAAATTCGACCGGGCAAATGGTCAAAAAAGAACGAAATGTCCGAACTTACAACTAGTAAAATAAACGAAATGACGGACAATAGTAAGAAAGACAAATGTCCGAACGGACAAATATTGTCAAAAGACGAAATGTCGACGGACTTATATTACAAAAAGACGAAATGTCCGGACGGATAAATAGTTCAAAAGACGGAATGTCCGAACGGGACAATAGTCAAAAAGACGAAATGTCCGAACGGAAAATAGTCAGATTAGAAAATTCAATGGACAAATGGTCAAAAAGAACGAAAATGTCCGAAGGACAATTGGTAAAGACAAATGTCAAAGACGAAAATTGTCAAAAGAGATATGTCGAAGGAGAAATAGTCAAAAAGAGAAATGTCGAATGGACATAGTCAAAAAGACGAAATGTCGAAGGAACAAATAGTCCAAAAGAATGTCCGACAGGACAAATGGGTAAAAAGACGAAATGTCCGAAGGGCAAATTATCAAAAGACCAAAAGATGTGAACGGACAATGGGTCAAAAAGACTTAATGTCTGAACGGACAAATGGTCAAGCGAAATGTCCGAACGGACAACTAGTAAAATAAACGAAATGTCCCGAACGGACAAATAGTCCAAAAGACGAATGTTCGACGACAATTAGTCAAAAAGGAACAAGAACGAAGAAATAGTCAAAAAGACGAAATGTTCCGAAAGACATAGTCAATAAAGTAAATGTCCGAACGGGAAAATGGTCAAAATAGAAATGTCCGACGGAAAATGGTCAAAAAACACGAATGTCTGAACGGACAAATAGTAAAATAAACGAAATGTCCGAACTTATATATCAAAAAGACGAAATGTCGGAACGACAAATAGTCAAAAGACGAAATGTCCGAAAGGACAATAGCAAAAAGACGGAATGTCCGAACGGACAAATAGTCAAAAAGACGAATGTCCGCAAATAGTCAAAAAGACGAAAAGTCCGAGCGGAAAATGGTAAAAAAAAAACGAAATGTCCGAAGACAAATAGTCAAAAAGACGAAATGTCGAACGGACAAATAGTCAAAAAGACGAAATGTCAATGGACAAATAGTCAAAAAGACAATATGTACGGACAAATAGTCCAAAAAGACGAAATGTCCGACGGACAATAGTCAAAAGACGAAATGTCCGAATACAAATGGTAAAAGACGAAATGTCGAAGGACAAATAGTAAAATAAGTAATATTACTGTGATAATAGTAAAAAGACGAATAGGAACAGAGACAAATGGTCAAAAAGACCGAAATGTCCACGGACAAATAGTCAAAAAAGACGAAATTTTCGAACGCAATAGTCAAAAGGAAATGTTCCGAACGGGAAATAGTAAAAAAGATCGAAATGTCTGAAGGCAAATGTCATAAAGAGAACTGTCCGAACGGACAATATATCAAAAAGACGAATGTCCGAACGGACAATATTCAAAAGAGAAATGTTGAACGACAAATAGTCAAAAGAGAAATGTCCGTACGGACAATATCAAAAGAGAATGTCGAACGGACAAATAGTCCAAAGACGAAATGTCCGACGGACAATAGTCAAAAAGAGATGTCCGAGCGGACAAATAGTTTAAAAAGACGGAATGTCCGAACGGACAAATAGATCAAAAAGACGAAATGTCCGACAGGAACAAATGGTCAAAAAGACAAAATGTCCGAATGGCAAATGGTCATAAAGACGAAATGTCCGCCGGACAAATGGTCAAAAGACAAAGTTCCTACGGAGAAATAGCTCAAAAAGACGATATGTCCGAACGGACAATAGTCAAAAAGACGAATGTACGACGGACAAATAGTTAAAAGACGAATGTCGAACAGACAATAGTCAAAAAGACGAACTGTCCGAAGGAAAATAGTCAAAAAGACGAAATGTCTGAAGGGGAAAATGGTCTAAAAGGACGAAATGTCCGAACGAAATTAAGAGAGTTGAATCTAGAGAGGATGAGGCTATGTAAAAGACGAAAATGTCGAACTTTCCACAAAGCAGACGAAATGTCGAACGGACAATAGTCAAACAGACGAAATGTCCGAAGGACAAATAGTCAAGAAAGACGAATTCGAAAGGAAATAGTCAAAAAGAAGATGTCCGAACGGGCATAGTCAAAAAGCCAAATGTCGAACGGCCAAATGGTTAAAAGACTTAATGTCTGAACGGACAAATGGTCAAAAAGAAATGTCCAACTGGACAAAAAAAACGAAATGTTCGAACGGACCTATTAAAAGACGAAATGTCGAACGGACAAATAGTAAAAAAGACGAATGTCGAAAGGACAAATAGTCAAAAAAGAGAAATGTCCGACGAATAGTCAAAAAGACGAAATGTCCGACGGACAATGGTCGAAAAGACTTTTTTACCAAAAAATGGTCAACAAAGACGAAATGTCCTGAACGGACAAATAGTAAAATAAACGAAATGGTCCGAACGGACAAATAGTCAAAAAGAAGAAATGTCGAACGGACCAATAGTCAAAAAGACGAAATGTCGAAAGGACAAATAGTCAAAAAGAGGAATGTCGAACGGACAAATAGATTCAAAAGACGAAATGTTCGAACGGACAAATAGTCAAAAAATACGAAAAGTCCGAACGGACAAATGGTAAAAAAACGAAATGCGGAAGGACAAATAGTCAAAAAGACGAAATGTCGAGCGGACAAATAGTCAAAAGACGAAATGTCCGAAGGACAAATAGTCAAAACGACAAATTGTCTGAAGGACAATAGTCAAAAGACGAAAATTGTCCGAACGGACAAATAGTAAAAAAGATGTTCGAACGGACAAATGGTCAAAGTAAAAGTCCGAACGGACAAATAGTCCAAAAGACGATGTCCGATAGGACAAATAGGTCAAAAAAGACGAAATGTCTGAACGGAACAAATAGTCAAAAAGACGAAATTTCCACGACTGGACAAATGTCAAAAAGACGAAATTTCCGAACGGACAAATAGTAAAAAAGACAAATTGTCGAAAGGAAAAATAGTCAAAAAGACGAATGTCGAACGGACAAATAGTCAAAAAGACGAATGTCCGAACGGAAATAGTATAAAAAGACGAAATGTCCGAACGACAAATATTCAAAAGACGAAATGTTGAAGGACAAATAGTCAAAGACGAAATGTCGCGAACGGACAAATGAGTCAAAAAGATGAGATGTCCGAACGGACAAATAGTAAAGACGAAATGTCCGAACGGACAATAGTCAAAAAGATGTCCGAACGGATAAATAGTCAAAAAAGACGGAATGTCCGAACGGACAATAGTCAAAAAAGACGAAATGTCGAACGAAAATGGTAAAAAGAACAGAATGTCCGAATGGAAAATGGTCAAAAGAAAATGGCGAAAGGACATGGTCAAAAGACAAAGGATGTCAAAGGAAAATTGTCAAAAGACGATATGTTCCGAACGGACAAATAGTCAAACCAGAATGTCCGAACGGACAAATGTTCAAAAAAGAAATGTCGAACGGACAAATAGTCAAAAGACGAAATGTTCGAAAGGACAATAGTCAAAAGACGAATGTCGAACGGGCAAATTAGTCAAAAGACCAATGTCGAACGGACAATGTCAAAAGACTAATGTCTGAACGGACAAATGCAAAAAACGAATGCGAAGACGAACTAGTAAAATAACGAAATGTCGAACGGCAAATAAGTGAAAAAAGACGAATGTCGAAGGACAAATAGTCAAAAAGACGAAATGTCCGAAAGGATGACAAATAGTCCAAAAAGACGAAATGTCCGAACAGAAAATAGTCAAAAAGACGAAATGTCCGAAGGAAATGGTCATAAAGACGAAATGTCCGAAGAACAAATGGTCAAAAAGAGAAATGTCTGAACGGACAAATAGTAAAATAAACGAAAACGAAGGACAAATGGTCAAAAAAGAATATGTCCGAACGGAAAATAGTCAAAAAGACGAAATGTCGAGGACAATAGTCAAAAGACAATGTCGATGGACAAATAGTCAAAAGCCAAAATGTCCGAAGGACAATAGTCTAAAAGGACGAAATGTCCAACGGACAAATAGTCAAAAAGACGATATGACAGGACAAATAGTCAAAAAAGACGAAATGTCCAAAAGGACAAATATCAAAAAGACGAAATGTCTGAACGGAAAAATAGTCAAAAAGAGAAATGTCAAACCGGACAAATGGTCAAAACAAAAAGTCGAACGGACAAATATTCAAAAATAGATGTCCAAACGGACAAATATCAAAAGACGAAATTTCCGAACGGACAATAGTCAAAAAAGACGAAATGTCCGAAAGGGAAAATGTCAAAGCGAAATGTCCGACGGACAAATCGTCAAAAAGGACGAATTGTCCGAGGCAAATATTCAAAAAGACGAAATGTTGGAACGGACAAATAGTCAAAAAGGGAATGTCCGAACGGACAAATGTCGAAAAGAGAATATCGAACGGACAAATGGAAAAAGAAGGAAATGTCCCGAACGGAAACATTGGTCAAAAAGGAGAAATGTTCGAACGGACAAATGGTTCAAAGAGAAATGTCCGAACGGACATGGTCAAAAGACGAAATGATCGGGAACGGACAATGGTCAAAGAGAAATGTATGAAGGCAATAGGTCAAAAAAACAATTCGAACGGCAAATGGTTAAAAAGACGAAATGTTCGAACGGGCTTATAGTCAAAAAGACGAAATGTCGAACGGACAAATAGTCAAAAGACGAATGTCCGAACGACAATAATCAATAAACGAATGTCGAACGACAATGGTAAAAAGACGATATCCGAACGGACAAATTGTTAAAAAGCCGAATGTCCGAACGGACAAATGGTCCAAAGACGAAATGTCGACGGACAAATGGTCAAAAAAGACCAAATGTCCGAACGGACAAATGGTCAAAAGACAATGTCTGAACGGACAAATGGTAAAAAAGACGACTTCCGAAGGAAACTACGTAAATAAACGAATTGTCAGAACGGAAATAGTAAAAGACGAAATGTCCGAAGGACATAGTAAAAAGACGAAATGTCGAGGAAAATAGGTAAAAAGACGGAAATGTCGAACTGGACAATAGTCAAAAAAGACGAAATGTCCGAACGGCAAATAGTTCAAAAAGATTAATGTCCGAACGGACAATGGTCAAAAAGACGAAATGTCCGAACGGACAATAGTAAAAATAAAGAAAATGTCGAACCACAAATAGTCCAAAAGACGAAATGTCGAACGGACAAATAGTCAAAAGAACGAAATGTCCGAACGGACAATAGTCAAAAAGACGAAATGTCGAGGACAAATAGTGCAAAAGCGAATGCCGAACGGAAGAAATAGTCAAAAAGAAATGTCAAACGGAACAAATGTCAAAAGACGAAATGTCGAACGGACAAATAAGTCAAAGACGAAATGTCCGACGGACAAAAGTTCAAAAAGACGAAATGTCGAATGGACAAATAGTCAAAAAGACAAAATGTTGACACGGACAAATAGTCAAAAAGATCAATGTCGACGGAAAATAGTCAAATACAGAATGTCCGAACGGACAAATGGTCAAAAAGACGGAATGTCTGACCGGACAAATGGTCAAATAAGACGAATGTCCGGCAACGGAAAAAATTGTCAAAAGACGATATGGTCCGAACGGAAAATAGTAAAAGACGATGTCCGAACGGACAAATAAGTCAAAAAGACGAAATGTCGAAACGGACAATAGTCAAAAAGACGAATGTCCGAACGGGACAAATAGGCAAAAAGACGAAATGTCCGAAGGGACAAATAGTCAAAAAATGTCCGAACAAACAAATAGTCAAAAAGACGAAATGTCGAACGGACAATGGTCAAAAATGACGAAATGTCCGAACGGACACCTGAGTAAAATAAAATAAAATGTCGAAGTTTTTAGAATTTTGTATTATATAATCCAATGGAAAATAGTCAAAGCGAATGTTTCGAAAGGGACAAATAGTCAAAAGACGAAATGCCGGAAGGACAAATAGTCAAAAAGAGGAAATGTCCGACAAATGGTCAAAAAGACTTAATGTTAGAACGGACACAAATGGTCAAAAGACGAAATGTCGAACGAAAATAGTAAATAACGAAATGTACGAATTGACAAATTTCAAAAAGATCGAAATGTCCGAACGGAACATAGTCAAAAGACGAATGTCCGAAGACAAATATCAAAAAGACAAAAAATTGTCCGAACGGACAAATAGTCAAAGAGGCGAAATGTCCGAACGAACAAATAGTCAAAAAGACTGAATGTCGAACGGACAAAAGTCAAAAGAGCGAAATTCGACGGAAAAATGTCAGAAAAGACGACATTGTCCGCGGACAAATAGTAAAAAGACGAAATGTCGAACGGACAAATAGTCAAAAAGAGAAATGTCCGAACGAATGTCAAAAGACGAAATGTCCGAACGGACAATAGTCAAAGTAAACGGATGTCCGAAGGGACATAATGTCAAAAAGAAAATGTCGAACGGACAAATGGTCAAAAGACAAATGTCGGAATGACAAAATGTCAAAAAGAGAAATGTCCGAAAGGACAATGGTCAAGAAAGACATAAATGTCAAACGGAAAAATTGTAAAAGACGAATATATCGAAGGACAAATAGTCAAAAAAGACGAAATGTCGAACGGATAAATAGTCAAAAAGACGAAATGTCCGAACGGACAAATAGTCGAAAAAGACGAAATGTCGATCGACAAATAGTCAAAAAGACGAAATGTCCGAAGGCAATTAGTCAAAAAGACCAATGTCCGAGGACAAATGGTCAAAAAGACTTAATGTTGAACGGACAAATGGTCAAAAAGACGAAATGTCGGAACGGACAAATTAAAAAAGACGAAATGTCGAACGGACAAATAGTAAAAAGACGAAATGTCGAACGGACAAATAAGTTCAAAAAGACGAAATGTCGGAAGGAAAATAGTCAAAAAGACGAAATGTCGACGGACAAATAGTCAAAAAGACGAATGTCGAACGGACAAATGGTCAAAAAGACGAAATGTCCGAACGGACAAATGGTCAAAAAGACGAAATGTCTGAACGGACTAATAGTAAAATAAACGAAATGTCCGAAAGGACAAATAGTTCAAAAAGACGAAATGTCCGAACGGACAAATTCAAAAAGACGAAATGTCGAACGGACAAATAGTCAAAAGACGGAATGTCCGAACGACAAATAGTCAAAAAGACGAAATGTCCGAAGGACAAATAGTCAAAAAGACGAAGTGTACAAATGGTCAAAAAACGAAATGTCCGAACACAAATAGGTCAAAAAGACGAAATGTCCGAACGACAAATAGTCAAAAGACGAAATGTCGAATGGACAAATAGTCAAAAGACAAAATGTCCGAACGGACAATAGTCAAAGACGAAATGTCCGAACGGACAATAGTCAAAAAGACGAAATGTCGAAGGAAATGGTTCAAAAAGACGGAATGTCGGAACGGAGATCTAAAAGACGAAATGTCGAACGGACAATGGGTAAAAAGACGAAATGTCTGAACGGACAAATGGTCAAAAAGAAATGTTCGAACGGACAAATGGTCAAAAAGACGAATGTCGAACTGCAATGGTCAAAAAGACGAAAATGTCCGAACGGAAATAGTCAAAGAGAAATGTCGCGAACGGACAATAGTCAAAGACGAAATGTCGAACGGACAAATAGTAAAAAAGACAAATGTCGAACGGACAAATAGTCAAAAGACGAAATGTGAAGGCAAGTAGTCAAAGACGAATGTCTTGAAACGGACAATGGTAAAAGATGAATTTCGAACGGAAAATGGTCAAAAGGACGAAATGTGACGGCACAAAATGGTAAAAAAGACGAAATGTACGAACGGACAAATAGTCAAAAAACGAAATGTCCGAACGGACAAGTCAAAAGACGAAATGTTCCGAAGGACAATGATAGAGATAGAGAGACAAATGTAAAAGACGAAGTAAGAATGGACAAATAGTAGAGAAATGTACGAACGGACTATAGTCAAAAGACGAAATGTTAGAACGGAACAAAATAGTAAAAGACGAAATGTCCCGATCGGACAAATAGTCAAAATGATAAATTATCGGAAAAATGGTAAAAAGACGAAATGTCCGAAGACAAATAGTCAAAAGACGAAATGTGACGGACAAATATTCATATAGGCGAAATGATTACGGACAAATGGTCAAAAAGACGAAATTTCCGAACGGACAATAATCAAAAGAGACGAAATGTCGCGACGAAAATGTCAAAAAGCGAATGTCGAAGGACAAATAGTCAAAAACGAACTGTCCGACCGGACAATAGTCAAAAAGACGGAAATGTCGAAGGCAAATATTAAGAAAGACGAATGTCGAACGGACAATAGTGAACAAAGACGAATGTCGAAGACAAATGGTCAAAAAGACGAAATGTCTAAACGAAAAATGGTCAAAAGACGAAATGTCCGGACACGGACAAATGGTAAAAAGACGAAATGTCCGAAGCAGATAAAAAAAAGAAATGTCCGAACGGACAATTTAAAAAGACAAATGTCCGAAGGGACAAATGGTCAAACAAATGGTCAAAAAGACAAATGGTCAAAAAGACGAATGTCCGAACGGACAAATGTCAAAAGAAACGAATGTCCGAATGGACATGGGTCAAAAGACGAAGTGTCGAATAGACAAATAGTCAAAGAAAAATGTCCGAAGGGGGGGGGGCCGAAGGACAAATAGCAAAAAGGAATGTCGAATAGAAAATAGTCAAAAGACAAAATGTCGAAGGACAAATGGTCAGAGAAGACGAAATGTCCCAAACGGAAAAATTGTCAAAAAGACGATATGTCCGAACGGACAAATAAAAAAGACGAAATGTCCGGAAGGACAAATAGTCAAAAAGAGAAAATTGTTGAAGGACAAATAGCAAAAGAACGTAAATGTTGAAAGGACAAAGTAGTAAAGACGAAATATCGACGGAAATTTAGTCAAAAAGACAAATGGTCCGAAGGACAAATGTCAAAAGCTTAATGTTCTGAACGAAACAAATGGTCAAAAAGAACGAATGTCGAACGACAACTAGTAAAATAAACAAAATGTCGAATCGGACAATAGTCAAAAAGAGAAAATGTCGGAGGAAATAGTCAAAAAGCGAAATGTCCGAAGGAAATAGTCAAAAAGAGAAATGTCGCGAACGGACAAATAGTAAAAGACGAAATGGCGAAAGGACATGGTCAAAGAATTAATGTCAGAACGGAAAATGGTATAAAAGACGAACTGTCCGAAACGGACAAATAGTAAATAAACGAATGTGAAGGACAGATAGTCAAAAGGAAATGTCCGAACGGGAGAATAGTCAAAGACGAATGTCCCGAACGGACAAATAGTCAAAAAGGACAAAATGTCTGAACGGACAAATGTAAAACGAACGAAATGTCAACGGAGAAATAGTCAACAAAGGACGAAATGTCCGAAGGACAAATAGTCAAAAGGAAATGTCGAACGGACAAATAGTCAAAAGACGAAATGTCCGAAGGAAAAATAGTTCAAAAAATGTCCGAACGGACAAATAGTCCAAAAAGACGAAATGTCGAAGGACAATAAGTAAAATGACGAAAATTCGATAGGATAATGTCAAAAAGACGGAATGATACCGAACGGACAAATAGTCAGAAAAGGACGAAATGTCCGAACGGACAAATGGTCAAAAGACAAAATGTCCGAATGGACAAATGGTAAAAAGACGAATGTCCGAAAGGACAAATGGTCAAAAGACAAAATGTCACACGGAAAATTGTCAAATAAGACGATATGGTCCGAAGGAAAATGTCAAAAAGAGAATGTCGAACGGACAAATAAGTCAAAAAGACCAAACGAACCGACAAATAGTCAAAAAGACGAAGTGACAGGACAAATAGTCAAAAAAGAGAATGTCCGAACGGGCAATTAGTCAAAAAGACCAAATGTCCGAACGGACAAATGGTAAAAGACTTATGTCTGACGGAACAAATGGTCAAAAGCGAAATGTTCGAACGGACACTAGTAAAATAAACGAATGTTCCGAAGGAAAATAGTCAAAAAGACGAAATGTCCGAACGGACAAATAGTCAAAAAGACGAAATGTCGAAAGGACAAATAGTCTAAAAAGACTAATTGTCCCGAACAGACAAATAGTCAAAAAGACAAAATGTCGAACGGAAGATGGTCAAAGCACGAATGTCGAGACGGACAATGGTCAAAAGACGGAATGGTCTGAACGGACATAGTAAAATAAACGAAAATGTCGAAGGAACAAATAGTAAAAGACGAAATGTCCGAACGGACAAAATAGTCAAAAGACAAATGCCGATCGAAATGTAAAAGCGGAATGTCGAACGACAAATAGTCAAAAAAAAGACGAAATGTCCGAAGGACAAATGTCAAAAGAGCGAAAGTCCGAAGGACAAATGGTAAAAAAGAAATGTCCGAAGACAAATAGTCAAAAGACGAAATGTGAACGGACAATAGTTAGTAGCCATAATGTCGATGGAAATAGTCACGTAGAAAAATTGTCCGAACGGACAAATAAGTCAAAAAAAGACGAAATGTTCGACGGGACAAAATAGTCAAAAAGACGAATGTCCGAACGGACAAATCAAAAAGACGAAATGTCGAACGGACAAATAGTCAAAAGACGATGTCGAAGGACAAATACGTCACAAAGACGAATGTCTAACGGACAATAGTCAAAAAGACGAAATGTCTCAAAGGGAACAATAGAAAAAGACCAAATATTCGAACGGACAAATAGTCAAAAAGACGAAATGTCGAACGGGAAAATAGTCCCAAAAGACGAATGTCGCGAAGGACAATAGTCAAAAAGAAGAACGTCGCGAACGGACAATAATAAAAGACGAATGTCGAACGGACAAATAATTCAAAAAGACGAATGTTGAACGGACTAATAGTCAAAGACGAAATGTCGAACGGACAAATAGTTCAAAAAGACGAAATGTGAAAACGGACAAATTGAAATGTCGAAGACAATGTCAGTCAAAAAGCGAAATGTCCGAACGGAAACATAGTTCAAAAAGTGTCCGAACGAACAAATAGTCAAAAAGACGAAATGTCCGACGGACCATGGTAAAACAGAAAAATGTCGAATGGACAAATGGTAAAAGACGTAAAATGGTCCGAAAGGACAAATGGTAAAAAGACAAACTGTGCAAAGGAAAATTGTCAAAAAGGAGATATGTCGAATGGAATAGCAAAAAGACGAAATGTCCGAACGGACAAATGTAAAAAGACGAATGTCGACAGATCATGAAAAAAGACGAAAGTCGATAAGGACAAATATGTCAAAGACGAATGTCCGACACGGGCATTAGTCAAAAAGACCAAATGCTCCGAACGGACAAATGTCAAGAAGAGGCTTTATGTCTGAAGGACAAATGGTAAAAAGGAATGTTCCGAACTTACACTAGTAAAATAAAAACCGGAAACATGTCCGCATGGACAAATAGTCTAAAAGACGAAATGTCGAACGGACAATAGTCAAAAATGACGAAATGTCCGAACGGACAAATAGTCAAAAGACGAAATGTCGAACGGACAATTAGTCAAAAAGACGAAATGTCGAACGGAAAATGGTCAAAAAAGACTAAATGTCTGAAGGACAAAGGGTCAAAAAGACGAAATGTCGAACGGACAATGGTCAAAAAGACGAGAATGTTCTGAACGGACAATAGTCAAAAGACAATTCGAAGGAACAAAATAGTCAAAAGAGAAATGTCGAAGAAAATAGTAAAAAGGATGTCGAACGGACAAATAGTCAAAAAGAGAAATGTCCGAAAGGAAAATAAGTACAAAAGACGAAATGTCGAAACAGAACGAAATATGTCAAAAGACGAAATGTCGAACGGACAAATGGTCAAAAAGACGAAATGTGCCGAAAGGACAAATGGTCAAAAGAGAATAAATGAACGGACAAATAGTAAAATAAACGAAATGTCCGAACGGACAAATGGTCAAAAAGGACGAAATGTCCGACGGAACAAACTAGTCAAACGACGAATGTCGAACGACAAATTAGTCAAAAGAGGAATGTCCGAAGGACAAATAGTCAAAAAGACGAAAAGTCCGAAAAGAGTTCGCAAAGACGGAATGTCCGAACGGACAAATGGTCAAAAAAACGAAATGTCCGAACGGACAAATAGTCAAAAGAGAAATGTCCGAACGGACAAATGTCAAAAAAGACAATTGTGGACAATAGTCAAAGACAAAATGTCCGACCGGACAAATAGTCAAAAGACGAAAGGTCGAACGGACAAAAAATAGTCAAAAGACGCAATGTCCGCAACGACAAATGTCAAAAAGACGAATGTCCGAAGGCCAAATTAGTCCAAAAGACCGAAATGTCCGAAGGGACAATAGTCAAAAGACGAAATGTCTGAAGGGGAATAGTTAAAAAAGACGAAATGTTCAAAAGGAAATAGTCAAAAAGTACGAAATGTCGAACGGACATAGTCAAAAGTCAGACCGGTCAAATGGAAAAAAAGACCAATTGTCCAAATAAACACATGGTCAAAAAAGACCAAATATCCAACCGGACAAATGGTCAATTGGGACCAAAGGTCAAAAAAGACAATGTCCGATTGGACAAATGGTCAAAAAGACCAATGTCCAATCAGACAAATGGTAAAAAAGACGAAATGTGCGACCGTACAAATGGACAAAAAAAGACCAAATGTCCAACCAAACACATGGTCAAAAAAGAGAAAAGGTTTGACTGGACAAATGGTCAAAAAATACGAAATGTCTGATCGTACAAAAGGTCAAAAACTACTAAATGTTCGAATGGGCAAATGGTCAAAAGACAAATGTCCTACAGAACAAATTGTCAAAAAAGACGAAATGTCCTATCGTACAAAAGGTAAAAAAAAAACCAATGTCCTACCGAACAAATGGTCAAAAATACGAAATGTCCGACCGGACATTTCGTATTTTCTGACTATTTATCCAAATGGGCAAATGGTTAAAAGACGAAATGTCCAACATGACAAATGGTCAAAAAAGACAAAATGTCCGATCGGACAAATGGTCAAAAAAGACGAAATGTCCGACCGGACAAATGGTGAAAAAAGACAAAATGTCCGACTTGACATATTATCAAAAGAAACGAAATGTTCGACCGGACAAATGGTCGAAAAAGATTAAATGTCCGACAGGACAGATGTTCATAAAAGACGAAATGTTCCATTGGACAAATTGTCAGAAAAGATGAAATGAAGGATCGGACAATTGGTCAAAAAAGACCAAATGTCCGATCGAACAAATTGTCAAAAAAGACTAAATGTACGACCACAGAAGTGGTTAAAAAAGACGAAATGTTGGACCGGACAAATGGTCAAAAAATACGAAATATCCAAACAGACAAATGGTAAAAAAACGAAATGTCCGACTTAATGTCCGAATCGCAAATTGTCAAAAGACGAATGTCTCGAACGGACAAATTTTAAAAAGGCGACAATTTCGACGGAAAGTAGTCAAAAGACGAATTTTCGAAACGGACAAATAATCAGATAAACGAATGTCCGAACGGACAAAAGGTCAAGGAAGACGAAATGTTCCGAACGACAATGGCAAAAAGACGAAAATGCGATCGGAAGAATGGTCAAAAGACGAAAGTCGACGGACAATGGTCAAAGTCAAATGTTCGAACGGAAAGTGGCTCAAAACGAAATGTCCGAACGACAATATGGTTCAAAAAGACGAAATGTCCGAACGGCAATGGTCAAAAGACAAATGTCCTACAGAAATGGTCAAAGAACGAAATGTCCGAACGAACAATGGCAAAAGCGAATGTCTGACACGGACAAATAGTTGGTAAAAGCACCAATGTCGAACGGAACAACTGGTTAAAAGACGAATGTCCGAACGAACAAATGGTCAGAAAGACGAAATGTCCGAACGGACAAATAGTCAAAAAAGACGAAATGTCCGAACGGACCAAATAGTTCAAAAAGACCATTCGAACGGACAATTGGTCAAGAAGACTAAATGTCGACGGACAAATGTCAAAGACGATAATGTCCGCAACTGGACAAATGCAAAAAGACAAATGTCCGAACGAACAAAAGTTCAAAAAGACGAAATGTCGACGGACATGGTCAAAAAGAGAAGATGTCGAACGGACAGCTGGTCAAAGAAACACAATGTCCGACGGACCATAGTCAAAAGACGAATGTCGAACGGACAAATACGTTCAAAAGACGAATGTCCGAACGGAACAAATAGTCAAAAAGACAAAAGTCCGAACTTACAAATAGTTCAAAAAACGAAAATGTCCCCGAACAGACAAATATTCAAAAAGACTAAAGTCGTCCGACCGACCAAATAGTCAAAAGACAAATGTCGAACGGACAAAATCCGTCGAAGACGAAGCTCCACGGACAATAGGTCAAAAAACAAGGACACGAAAATGTCGAAGGACAAGATAGTCAAAAGGACGAAATGTCGGAACGGAAATAGTCAAAAAGACCAAATGTCCGACGGACAAATAGTTCAAAAGACGAAATGTCTCGAACGGACAAAGAGTCAAAAAGACGAAAATGTCCGAACGACAATAGTCAAAACGAATGCCGACGGAAAATAGTCAAAAACGAAAATGTCCGACACGGACAATACGTCAAAAAGACGAATATTCCGAACGGAAACTTAGTCAAAAAGACGAACTGTCGAACGACAAATATTCACAGGACGAATGTCCGATAACGACATTTCAAAAGACGAAAGTATCGAAGAAAATAGTTAAAAGAACAAATTACAACGGCAGAATGTCAAAAAAGACGAAATGTCGACGACAAATGGTCAAAAGACGAAATGTCCGAACGGACATATGGTCAAAAAGACGAAATGTCCGACGCAAGATGGTCAAAAAGACGACAAGTCGAACGGACAAAATGGTCAATCAGACGAAAGTGACGGACAAATGGTCCAAAAGACGAAACGTCCCACCGGACAATGGTCAAAAAAGAGAAATGTCCGAACGGACAAAGCGTCAAAAAACGAAATTCCGACCGGCCAATGGTCAAAAGACGATCAGGTCCAAGACCAAAATTGTCAAAAAAGACGAAATTGTCGAGCGGGAACATTTAAAAAAGACGAAATGCCGAACGAAGAAAGTAGTCAAAAACGACGAAATGTCACCGAAATCGGACAAATATAGATAACGACAATGTCCGACGACAATGGTCAAGAAGATCGAAATGTCCCGAACGGACAATGGTCAGAAAGACGAAATGTCCGAACGAAAAAATAGTCAACAAGACGAAATGTCCGAACGGCAAATGGTCAAAGACGAAATGTCCGAACGGACAAATGGTTCAAAAAGACGAAATGTCGAACGGACAAATGGTCAAAAAGACGAAATGTCCGACGGACAAAATGGTCAAAAGACGAAATGTCCGAACGGACAAATGGTCAAAAGACGAAATGTTCGAACGAACAAATAGTTCAAAGAAAATGTCCGAACGGACCAATAGTCAAAAAGACGAAATGTCCAACGGAACAAATAGTCAAAAGACGAAATGTCCACGAGACAATATCAAAAAAGAAATGTACGAACGGACAAATAGTCAAAAGAGAAATGTCCGAACGGCGAATAGTTCAAAAAAGCTGAAATGTCCGAACGGACAATAGTCAAAAAGACGAATGTCCGAAACGGACAAATGGTCAAAAAGACGAATTGTCCGAACGGACAAATGGTCAAAGAAAAGTACTGACCGGAAAATGGTCAAAAAGACGAAATGTCGAAGGACAAATGGTCAAAAAGACAAATGTCGAACGACCAGAGCATGGTCAAAAGACGAAATGTTCCGAAACGGACAAAATGGTCAAAAAGACGAAAGTCCGAACGGACAAATAGTCAAAAGAAATGTCCGAACGGGCAAATAGTCAAAAAGACGAAATGGTCCGAAACGACAAATAGTTCCAAAAGACGAATGTCGCCCCCCCCCCCCCCCCCCTCCCCCCCCCCCCTGCCCCCCAAAAAATAGTTCACAAAGACGAAATGTCCTAACCCGACAAATAGTCAAAGCGATGTCGAACGAACGATAGTCCAAACAAGACGAATGTCCGAACGAACAAATAGTCAAAAAGACAATATGTCCGAACGGACAAATGGTCAAAAGCGAAATGTCCAGGACAAACTGGTCAAAAAGTACGAACAGTCTGAACGGAAAATGGTCAAAAGACGAATGTGCGATAGGACAAATCGGGTCAAAAAGACAAATGTCCGAACGGACAATTGGTCAAAAAAGAGAAATGTCCGACCGGAATAGTCAAAAAAGACGATGTCCGAACGGACAATTGTCAAAAAGAGAAATGTGCCGAACGGGACAATTGGTCACAAAGACGAAAGTCCGACGACAAGTATCAAGACGAAATTCCGAACGGACCATATAATCACGATAAACCGAAATGATCGAACGTCAGATGGTCAGAAGACTAAAATGTCAACGGACAAATGCGTCAAAAAGACGAACGTCCAACGAACTCGGTCAAGCGAATGTCCGAAGAAATGATGGTCAAAAGACGAATGATCCGACCGCAGAATGGTCCAAAGACGGAATGTCCGAACGACAAATGTCAAAAGGACGAAAGTCCACGGAACATAGTGTCAAGACCAAATGTCGAACGGAACAATGTCTAAAAGACGAATGTCGAACGGACAATGTCAAAAGACGAAATGCGAACGGAAAAATAGTCAAAAAAGAGAAAATGTCGAACGGGAACTACTCAAAAAGGACGAAGAGTTCCGAACCGACATTAGTCAAAAAGAAAATGCGAACGGAACGAATAGTCAAAAGACGAATGTCGACGACAAATAGTAAACGGACGATGTCGAACGGACAATTGTCAAAAGACGAAATGTCGACGGAACAATAGTCAAACAGGCACAAAATCCGAACGACAATAGTCAAAACGGACGAAATTCCGAACGACAATATCAAAAGACAATGTTCCGATGGACTAATATCAAAAGACAATGTCGAACGACAAATGGTCAAAGAACGAAATGTCAACGTAAACAGGTCAAAAGACCAAAGGTCCGAACGGACGACTCAAAAAGACCAATGTCGGAACGGACAGAATCGTCTAAAAGACGAATGTCCAACGAACAATGTCAAAAAGACGACATGCTTGACGGAAAATGGTCAAAAGACGAGAATGCAGTCCGGAGACGCGATCAAGATGGGTCAACGACGAAATGTCGAAGGACAAGTAGTGCAAAGCGAAACTGTCCGACGGACAATATCCAAATAAATCGAAATTCCGACACGGACAAACTGATCAAGAAGACGAAATGTCCGAACGGACTAATAGCTTCGTCAAAAAGACGAAATGTCCCAACGGACAAAATGTCGAAAGACGAAATTTCGAACGGCAAATGGTCAAAGAGCAGAATGTCGACGGTAAAATGGTCAAAAAGACAAAAAAGTGTCCGTACGACACTAATGTCAAAAGAACGAAATGTCCGAACGACGAGATGGTCAAAAAAGACGAGAAAATTCGAACGGACAAGATAGTCCAAAAGACGAATGCCAACGGACAGATGTCAAAAAGATCGAAACTGTCCAACGGACAAATAGTCAAAAGACGGAAAAGTCCGCATTTTTCCACCTCGACCCAGGAAATATCCGACGGTGACAATAGTTCATAAACACGAAATGTCCGAACGGACACATAGTTCAAAAGATGAAATGTCTGAACGGACAAATGTCAAAAGACGAATGTCCGAATGTACGAATAGTCCAAAGCCAATGTCCGAAGGACAATGTCAAAACAAATGTCGAATCGACAGAATGGTCAAAAAGACGAAATCTCGAAGACCCAAATGGCTCAAAGAGCGAATGTCCGAACGCAAAACGTCAAAAGACGATTGTCCGACGGCACAATAGTCAAAAAGACCGAAATGTCCGAACGGAAATGGTCAAAAGACGAAACTGTCCGACACGGACAATTTATACTGAAATCGCAATGTCGATATACCATAGTCCAAAAGAGGAAATGTCGACCGCGACAATGTAAAGCCGAAATGTCCGGCGGATTGTCGAAAACCTCGATGTTCCGTGCAAGCCTATGGTCAAAAAGACGAAATGTCCTGACCGGACAAATGTCAAAAAAGACCAAATGTCCAACCGGACAAATGGTTAACAAAGACGAGTCCGATCAGACGAACAATGTTTCAAAAGACGTGTCCGAACGGACACAGTAGTCAAAAGACGACATGTCGAACGGACAAATATCAATAAAACAAAATGAATTCAACTTTAAAATTTCAAGAAACTAAGTCGAACGCGCATGGTCAAAAGAAGGCATGTCAAGAAACGAATGGCGGAAAACACGATCACGGAAGATGGTCAAAAAGACGAGAAAGTCCACGAGACAATAATCAAAAAGACGAAATGTCGACGACACATTAGTCAAAAGACGAAAGTCAACGGACAATGGTCAAAGACGAATATCGACGGAACAATGTCAAAAGACAAGTCCTGAACGACAAATGGTCAAAAGATCCCTTTT
>JABUQX010016661.1:27500-32595 GCA_015478945.1 Trachelipus rathkii | reverse complement strand
GTATGCCAATTTATTTGGGTTATCTTAACGCCTTTCTTAATTATGCCCAAAGAAAATAAAGACCATACCAAATGAGTGCCCACCCCCCAAAATAAAGAGGCACCTTCCACATTTGAATACAATTTAAAAATGGAAAGAAAAAAAAAGTTATTCTTAAAATTTTAATATAATTAGTTTGAACAATTTGAAATAATATTTTAAATTATATTATATATATTATATAGTAAATATATATTAAAATATAATATATATAATACAAATAATAATATTATTATAATATATAATATATATAGAAATAAATTATATAAATTATAATATAAATAATATATGAGAAAGAATATAGAAATAAAATGAAAAATAATATTAATAAATAATAAAGGAAAAATTTTCTCTCTCTGCTTTCGAAACGGGAACCCTAGCTGTTGGTAAGCAAAGATGCCTCCGTTAACTACTTGACCACGATGATAACTTTCACCATTTACTGCAAAAAGATTACTATTTTCCAAAGAAGAAGAAGAGGTTTCTCGTACAACACAAAGCGCACTCTTCAAAGTACTACAATGCCTATAATTCTGGTAAGGATAGTTTTCTTTCAAAGTAAATGGCCTGGATTTCCACATAAACTCATCCAGGGTCAATGGTCAATAAACAAGTACTTGCTTTACCTTACATCATTTTTCAGGGTTCGAAACCCAGCAGGGGAGATTAATTTCCTTATCATATCACGAAACTTATGAGTGGTGTTGTGCTGGGCAGTTCTAATTTGTTTTTTTTTTTTTGGAAGATAGGAGGAACTTACCGAAATGGGGAAGTTTAGGAATTAATAAATATATATGTATATAATAAATTATAATATATAAATATATATATATATATAATAATTATATATATATATATATTATATATATATTATATATATAAATTATTAATATAATATATATATAATATTTATTATAATATACATATAATATTATATACCAGTATATATAATATAATATAGTTTTGATTTTAATAAATAAATTTTCAAAGGTATGTTATGTCCAGTAGTCTTGTAAGATTCCATAATAACTATTTTTTTTATAGTTACTAACTGTTGATTTATTAAACACTGAATATTTTTTTTGATGGTATTCTATTTTTATCTTGAAATGGAATGAGACCTTATATTGTTGCTTTCCTAGATGTTAGACCTCTAAATATATTACTTCCATCAGTCACCTAATTCTCACAATATCTAACATATTTTAATTGAATGAAATTTAGATATAAAAAAAACAAACAAACTACAGCCGTGGACATTCTTAATATACATTACACTACACTATAACACACACGCAACATCCATACATATATATTATATATTTATATATATATAATAATATATAATTATATTAATATATATAATATATATATATTATATTATATAATTATAATTATATATTAAGATCGAGAGTAAGAGATATGAAGAGAGATGAATAAAAGTAAGAGAATATAATGAAGATAGTATATAGAGTAAATATATAGAATAATATATTAAATATATAGAATATGGAAAAGTAAGAAGGTAAAATAGAAATGAAGAGGATTAGTATAAATAGAAATGATATTATAGTAGTAAGAGTAAATATATATAGAATATTAGATGAAATATAGAATGAGATATATAGATGAAATTATAATGAGACGAGGAGAGAGAAGCGAGGGATGGAGTTACTTTATGAAACAATTATAAAATATTATAATTATATAGAAAAAATATAATATATTATATAAATATATATAATATATACTATATATATACTGAGTATATATATATATAATATTATGATATATATATATAAGTGAGTAATAGATTATTTAGTATAGTATATATTTAAATAATAGTATAGTTAATACATAGATATATATATAATATATACTATTATATATATATAGATAGGTATATATCATGTGGTGGTAGTATACTATAAATATTTAAATATATTGATATATAATTATATATAATCATATATTATATAATATATATATTATATTACATTATATTATATTTAAATATTAAATAAATAATATTATATGATATATATTATATATTTGTAATTTTATATTCTAATAGTAATAAAATAATATTACTAAAATATTTCAGTAATTCTAATTTATGATGATAAAAAAACCATTTATCTACTACATATACTAAAAATATAAAAATAATAAAAATAAATTATATTATATATATATAATCAATTATATATATATAAATTATATATTTTTATATACCCAATCTTGAATATATCATTGCCTTGCCGAAGCACCTTGAATGAAGATGAAAATAATATAACATTATAATAATTATATAATAATTATAATATTAGTATCGTATAATAAATATATATAGTATATATATAAAATATAGATAATCATTACCCACTTATATTATAATTTTATCAAAAGAGAATCACTAAAAAAGTATACTTTTAAATATGCTGAAAAGGAAAAAAACTACACTTTATTATATAATAAACTATAACTTAAATATATTAAAAGCTCTTCATACTAGTCACATGCCTAAAAAAATAAAAAAAAAATTAAATATATAATAATAATTGACGGTGATTATTGTTCTTAAGAATAAATTCAAACTTTTAACATATTGTGAAGCATGTGTAGTCATGGTGTCCCTGCCAGCTATTTGTATTCACCTATGCGTCGTGATATAAAGGTTTAATAATAGTAATTCTTTAAATCAAAATAACAATAAATATTTAGAAAGAGCTTTATTTCTAGGCCAATCGGATCAAAAGATACTTTCTTTTTCGAATTTGTAGTAATGCAACCAATCTCTGCTTACCTACACACGTCCTGCTCTCTCCTCTGTCTCGTCTTGGCTCTCTCTGCTCTTTCTCTGCGTCTCTCTCTCTGTTTTCTCTAAATCAATACCTCTCGCGTCTCTAATCTCTCTCTACTCTCTTCTCAATGTCCTCTCCTAGCATCTACCTACTTCGAAAAAAAAAAATCCAAAATATACTTTCTAAGAAAAAAAAAAAAAAAAAAAAAAAAAATATAAAAACACAAAAGAAAAAAGAATAATGAAAAAGATACAAATTATTTCTGATTGATATGAGGATACTTCTCCACCTGGCACTGTGTAGAAAACCTCGGAATACGAAAAAGAACAATTTGCCGCACCGAGAACTAGTTCTAGATTTCGAAACCTTAAGTTTTGACCAAGAATATGGAAGATATTGAAAACGATTTTACTTCTTCTTGGCTTAACAGAATTATTTGTTTTACCAAGAATAATTTCCTCTTTTTTTTAAGAAATTAAAACTTTCCAGTAAAAGGCTTGTAAATTGAATAATTGGATTTATGATTTTTTTCGAATAATAATAATAATATATTATTTTATATATATATAATAAATATTATATATTAAACTTTTAATGTAAAAGAATATAAAACACCAATATAAATATAAAAATATTTTTCATCATTAGTTATTATAAAATGTTTATAATAATTTTTAAAATATAAAAAGACGCCTAGGATTGATTATTATATATATTATATCCTAGAGGTTTAAATGATATATATTGTGGTGATTGATTAAAATACAATATAATAATGATATATTAATAAATAATTAATAATAATAAATAATAATAATAATTAATAATAATAAATAATAATAATAATAATAATAATAATATAATATAATATAATAAAATAATTATAATAATAAATCAAAATTAATTTGTATAATTTTATTTATAAGATGGATTAATAAGGAATAATATTTATTAATAAATAATAATAATAAATAATAATGAATAAAATATATTAATAATAATTTAATAATAATAATAATAATAAGATATAATTAATAATAATAATTAGATAAATATAATAATACATAATAATAATTTAATGAAATAATAATAGAAATAATATATAATAATAATAATATAATTAAAATAAATAATAAATGAATAATAATAATATAATAATAAATAATAATTAATAATAATATATAATAATAATAATAATAATAATAATAATAATAAATAATAATAAATAAATAATAATTAATAATAATAATAAATAATAATAAGAAATGATAATATGGGAATTTAGTAAGAATTCGCGCGTATATTTCTCTTCTCATTGATTCATATTTAAATTTGAAAATCGAAAATATTATAAAAGAAATTGAAATTAATATCTTTCATTTGAATAATCCTCCCACAAATTTAATAATATATAATATAATTAATTAAAGATTATAAAAGTATAAAACACGCATCTTATAAGTTAATTTTATAGGATATATTTAGTATTTGTCTGAATAATGCTCGTAAAAGTGATGTTTTTGTGTGCGTATCTAGTCACTTCGTGTCTTGCACATAATAAAAATAAAACCTGAAGGATTTTTATTAGTATTAAAAATTAATACTCTGTATATTAAATACAAGAAGGACGGGAAAAATAATTTTATTAAAGATCTTTGTGTTTATGAACATTAACATATTATTCAAATGTGAATTAGAATATGTTTATGTGACTAAAGTTTTTTAATTAATTTTATTTTTCCGGTTAATGGTTTTTCTACAACAAAAAAAATACTGATTAAATTCTTATTTCATATAATATACCCTATGAGTTTCGAAAGAAAAAAGAGGCGTAACCAAAGTATATTTTCATTAATAGTAGTTTACGTTACTTTTATCGCCGCTCAATACTTGTATAATAATACATATTTATTAATATATTTAATTATATATAATATTATATATATAAATTACTTAATAAATATATTTATAATAAATATATATATATATATATAATATAAGTATAATTAAATATATATATATATATAATAATTAAATATATAAATATAATACATAAATATAATAATAATAATATATTTATTAATATACTTATTTAATATATATTATATATAATATATATATTAAAAATAGTAATTATATAATATAATATTATATTTATAATTATATATATATTATTATATATAGAATATATATATCATATATAATAATATATATATATATATATATATACTATATATGATTACAAAATATTA
>JABUQX010016661.1:0-10000 GCA_015478945.1 Trachelipus rathkii | reverse complement strand
GATGGAAATAATATACTATATATATATATATTATATATATAATTATATATAATAATATATATATATATATAATTAATGATATATATATTATATAAATTATTAATTTAATATGACTAAACTTACATACATATTTTAATCCCTTACTCGTGTATATAGTCTTCCGAGATGGTCACATTTCAGAAGAACATTATCCTGACAGGCGAAATCGGACTTTATGAACGTCAGTTGGACAATTCTAGTGTGATATCACTCAGCTAGTCCTCGTATATTATATAAGATGATTTTATTATTTGAACTGTTGAAAGAGTCATCTCTTAATTTATAGAGGGTATATAAAAAGTAGCTATATTATTATAGGTAAGTTGGAATTTACTTTTCGACTTTTTATCTAATTATACTATAATTATCATATTACTATTATTCTTAAGTTTCCGGTTGCATACAAAGACGCCTAATATCTCTATCCAAAATCTGTGAGGAAATGGTATGCGTCAGTATAAATAGTATGATATTAAGGTTGCGAGAAATAGTGATTGAAGATTAAAATAGATGAGTAGTTAATATGGAATTATATGACGGAGGATGAGTGTGAGTAATGTGGTCACTCGATGTATTGAATTGTCAGATGAATGATAGACTGAAGATGAATCGAATAGCATGGAATAGGATATATTGTGTGGATGTAAATAATTTTAATTAGAATCTAGAGTGCATTTACTTCACCGTTATGATGAAAAAACATAAACAAGTACAACATACATTACTAAAGTATATTTCAAGCTCTGTATGGTGTATAGATTATAAAATAGAGTCTCATGATATATTTTAGAAATAAAGCTCTAATAAAATGACCTTTCGAGAAATGAACTTGATAATGAGCTAATAGACTTTTCTTGTCCGTGTGACATTTTTGTATATTTATGAACAAATATTACAAAAAAATTTATATATAATTTTACATTTATATTTAAGAGATTTATATTATAAGAAGTATTTATGTCCTTCCTGGAGGTTTTTCGATAAATAAGGATAAATTATTTTAATATCATCACTTCAGTGTAAAAGTTATAAAATAAAAGTCACTGTTATAAATAAGATTTTAAGATAGAGACTTTTAAAATGAAAACACAAATAATGTATTGTGGTTCTAGGAAATTTTTAAATTAATTCTTTATATCGGGATGTTAATCAAGAATTTTTGAGAAATAATGAAAGCCCAAATATTTATTCAGTTAATGATTTTTTCATTGATATACATTTGACTTTCTGAAGAAATTTAAAACGAATCAAGGTATTCTAAACCAAGTAAACTGATAGATCATGACAACTCTCTCGTCTATAACTATCCTCTCCTGAAATTTGATATGACTGAGTCAAGTTCTGAGTATTGTAAGTAGCTTAATCCGTTCTCTTAAATATTCATACAACCATAAACTTTCGATGTGCACGTATCTAAATACAAATAATATAGCCACAAAACACCATTATACATTCAGAACTCATCCCACGAAGTACATAAAAGATACATCTTTAAAAACCACCACAAACTCAAACCTTCATCTGCTTATTACTCTCATTTTGCATTTTCTTCATTAGCTGAAAAAAACTTCATCTTTTATCTTTGTCAGGAATTCATTATTCATATATTGTGAGAACAAGATTTATTTTAATTAACTCAGGCAACAATTTATCCAGATGACATTAGCTATTTTTTTATATGGATTTGTATATATTTGATGCTGAGATAATTAAGTGCCTCATAGCCACCCGAAATTTCGCGGCAAAAACGACAACCAACTGACCACAATTTCTCTGTTTCTAGAACTCCTGGTTTCAATTACTTAAGCCAAAAATGTTAACTGTAAATGGGTGAGAAAACCTATATCAATCCCTCATGTTGCACTCGCGACCGCCATTCTCTCATCTTCCTGCGGAATTATCTGGAGAAGTGCATTAGGTCCGGCAGAACGCAATGTTCTACAAATATATCGTATTAGTATATACGCGTTTTTCGCGCATAAAAATCCTCAGTTCTCAAAGAGACAAATACCCTTTGTAGTAATATATACTGAAGGAACAAATGAGACAATTTCTTCGTGCCAGCAACGTCCTGTCAACTCATAGGTTATTAAGTGGATTGGATAATATCTGAGCCAAAGTGCGAGATCATTGTTATTTAATGGTGCTGCTCGATGTAGGAATATAGCTCTAATTAATATACACAAACAGATTGAGATGTACATGAGCAGAGCAACTTTCTCTGGTGAAACATATACTATTCGCAATCAGTCTTTCCTTGAGAGATGATCTAGTTCTCCCTCATTTTATAAATTAATCGGCAGATGCTCTAGTAAAATAGTGGTTTGTGTTTTAGCTGCACATAATTGCTTCTGCACCAGTCTTTTTTCACATCCGAACATTTATCTCACGTGAGTATTTTACAGAGAATGAAATATCCAATATACGGCAAGAGACAGAGAGTCATTTATACTAAAAGTGAAGTAACTTTTGTAATCATAGTTAGACTCTCGCTCGTACTTTAATTCATAATAGTACACTCCGAGTGACTAATTGTGCAAAGCCACTAGCAGAACGTAGCTCTCATATTTTATTTTCATTTCTCATTAGTTGCTGTAAATATCCTGTGCGACTTGTATAGTTATACAAAATGATTATATAGAGAGGATATGTGGATCAAATTTTTATATTGAAACAATAATTGATAAAATAACAGAATAAATTGTATTTGGGGTTTTATGGAATTGCAGACGTATGATAGGATTGTTAGGGAAGCTCTGTGACAGGTGTTCGTGATATATGGTGGTTGTAGTAGGATTATGAATGAAATCAAAAGTATATATAACGATAGTGAAATATGTGAAAATATAAATGGGGTTGAAAGTAATTCGTTTAATATTAGTGGTGGAGTGATGCAGGGATGTGTTATGTACTCTTGGTTATTTAATTTGTATATATATGGTTAGGGAAAGGTGTTGGAATGAAGGAGAATGGAAGAGAGTGGTGTAAGGAGAAATTTTGAAAGTTAAGAAAATGTCCACAATGTTTCTTTCATCTCCAAGACGTTCAGGGATACGAATAGGTAGTAACGCCATCTTCTCAGCCTTGTTGTAAATAGAAAATTAGTAGACGAGCTCACAAGCTGAATTTTGAAAACTAAAAACCCATTCTCGGTGGCGAATTTTAAGAATACACATAATTATTATTTCAGGGAAAGAGAAGCCTAGATATTGTCGTCTACCTGTAAGTTGGTTTGGATAGACAAAGACTTTAGTGTAATCAGTAGAGTGAGGAAATAAACAGAACAAATGAACATAGTCAAAGATTTTAATGACGGCCGAAATTACAAGACAGGAATTTCTGATGACGCTACTTTAGAAATAGGGGAATAAATAGCTTCAATTCGAATATACGGGCAACATCGACCTTTGAAAGAAAATTGAGATACAGAAACGGGGAATTGACTTTCGGAACTTTGAAATAGAAGAAATATTTAATAATTCATTAGAAACTGAAACGGAAAACTGGAAGAAAGTAATCAAAAAAACAGAAAAACAAAAGACAAAAAATATTCTTAAAAGGGAGTTTAATAAAAGAATGAGTGAAAAGCAGAAAGGAAGGAGTGACCTGGTAAAATTACCAAACATTGAAGAAAAAGATAACACCACAAAATTCCAAAATGAAACTAGCAAAAGAGAGGACATTGACAAAATAGAATTTCAAAAGGGTTTGAAGGAAATCGAGGAAGGCGTAGAACTACTAGAACACAATCCTGAAGTTATTAAAAACAAAATAGAGGAAAATAAAGAACAACCAATGGAAATAAGCATTACTAAAGAAATAATTAATGAAAGTTTTTGCAAAAATTTTAATCCAGAAATCACATCAACACCAATAACGAAAGAAAAACGTACTGTCTTTGGCATTGATGATTTAGATGGTAACGGATTTGTGGACATTGAAGTTATAAATGCGGCTTTAGAAATGATGATCGAAAAATATAATGCACAAAGTACAGCTCTCTTTTCATCACGGTATATTAATTACTTGTTCTTAGATCAATTCGAATTACCCTTAAGACATTTACATGGTAGAAACGTCTTAAATAAAGAAAACATGCTTGCATTGGTTAATACCGATTATGAAAACAAAGGAGTTCACTGGATTCTCGTGGATATTCATTTCAGAGAGAAGAAAATAAAAATCTTCAATTCGGCACCACGATGTAAAATACCCAAAGAAATATACCACACAATGTACAATCTAGTTATTGCAGCTCATGTGAGTTCCAATGTTAACATTAACCTAAAAGAATATAAAGTATCAATAATTAAAAATACTCCTGTCCAAGAAGGCTATGAATGTGGAATCTGCGTAATAGAAAATGCGAACTCTATTTTATTAAAAAAAAAATTAAACAAAATTATAGATTATAAAGAACGTCGATCATCTATTAAAAAAGAGCTTCAAAACTATTATTTTATACCGGAAGGTGAAATTCCAATAGAAGATGCAGTTTTATGCACGTTGCAAGAAAAATGTCATGCCTATAAAACTAAATACAGTGGTTGCATGCTAGAAATAAAGGAATTTAGTTTAAAATAGATTTTTTTATACACTAATCAATGACCTCATTTCTTTCTTTATCTGAATAAATATTGATAAATTTATTGCCAACCTCATGGACAGATGACCATTTTGACCAATATCTCATCTTGTTAAAAATGTTGCAAATATTACAGCGAATGTTAAAAGTGAAATAGTAGTTTTGGAATAATAAATGTCAATGAATAGTGAGGATTAACTCAAACATAATAAAAATGGATTTAGAAATTGGTTATGTTCAATAAATCAAGAAAAATAAAAGGATATATTTTAATTGGGATAAATCAACAATATTAACTTAATCCTTCAACAAAAACTCCTCTATTATTGAGATCCATACATGATAATCTTCTAACAACCTAGTTAATAAACTTTAACTCACAGGACAAATTGACTAAACCTCTTTCGTCACATTCCGAAAAAATGCATATAACAGGAAAGCTCCTATTAGACAACTGCAAATGTAGTGGTCAATATACATGGACCATGTTTCAAGAGATGGAGAGAGTACCCTATAATTAAACCATATATGTATTCAACATATAGCCGAAAAAAACTCACACGTTTATCTTTATTTGGTGCATTCAACTCTCTTTATTTCTAGATGAACTCTTCTATCGTTTTACACAAATATAAATTTTATAAGGGTCTCACTTCTTAAGGACGATACGCCAACTTAATAATCTTATTATTAACACTCATCAGCAGGTAGGAAAAATTTTAATCTTTTGACGGTGTGGATCTCGAACCAAAAAATATCATTTGGCATTGTCACGCGAGGTGTATTGACACCTGGATATTCATTGGGAGGTCGAGAGATCGCGCAGGACGTAGTTTACAGGTGAAAAATTCAATTGTCAGCTTCTCGATTATTATATAAAGAATATTGTGTAAGTATTTTTCGGAATCGGAGTCTGGAGACCCATCAAGTGAATTAACAAACCGATGTGTAAAGGCTTATTAAAAATGGGGTAATTGTATGTTATAAGAAGCAGTAGTGTAGTACGCGAGTCGGAGTACGTGAAAGTCCACCAATAGAAGGTAGTAAATTCAAAGATTAATGTAGCAATTTAGGTGAACAGGGATACTCACTGATACTGGTCAAGATACGAGAGTCGTGGAATTGTATCGATTGGATTGTGTTGTATATAAAACCTGCTCTCAAAGATGTAGAAGTTTTGAGCATCGGAGAAAAAAATTTCTTCACACATGAAACAAAAAGCATGATTAGAACTACCAAAAAAATTCACCTGATAGTAGAACCATGCTTGAATGAATTCAAGATTATCTATTGAGGCTACTAAGAGATATATGTGTCCTCTCCTCTCGACTATACTCAGAGCGTGTGCCACATACAATTCAAAAAAAAACAAATTGCAGAACTTCGAAATCGAATTATCCCTAACATTTTTATAATAACACAGCACCTAATATAGTTATCAAATCTTGATATTAATATACTCTATAAAGATAAAATATCAACCATAAAATTAACATACATCTAACCTGATTATGAAGATGAATTTCTATAGACCAAAAATTTAATCACCACTCATATAAATTCAGAATAGAGCACATCTACTGTGAAAGGAAAGATAAATGTTGAGGGCTCGCACATTGTTAAAATAGACGAAATTTTGCATGTGTAATGCGTAAGAGAGAAGAAATATTGGTTACCTTGATTAACTTTTCTGCACAAGAGTATTACACCAAGATGACTATCTGGAACTCAATAGCGTGATAGCCCTGACGTGTTATACTTATTATTCTGGATCCACAACCCGACCAATATCCTACAGGGTAAGATGGTAACACTGAGAAGATAGATACACACCTATCAGAACCAGCTAATAAAATCTTGTTCAACCATATGCAAACAAAATGTGGGCGACCATCCTCCCCGTAATTAAAAATATGTAAGAGTATGACAGGAATAGTCACCAAGAATATGAAGAAAGAGGTATCATCTGATAAACATTGTTGTGAATAGATTGTATCTAGAAATCATAACAAGCTATGCCCGCAACATATAACCTACCGTGTTACTCCTAACCAAGTGCATTTCTTCAGGCAAAGTTCAAAAGCAATTTAGTGTATGCAAATATCTTCCCGTACCATATTTGTAAGAGTTGCTTAGTCGGAAACCACGCGATCGAATCTGGCTCTCTCACATGGAAATACCTAGCAAGCGGTTCAATGGTCCTATCCTATTAATTCAATCCGCTCTACATATAATAATGCCTCAACTGTAAATATAATATGAAAAACTTAATCTCTATATCTTGTCTATCTGTAGAAAATAGTCTGATAGTTTGAGAAGAAATATCTTATTGTTATAAGACTGTCGGTAGAGCTAGGTTTTCATCGAGAGGCATAATGTACAAGAAGCTCGTAGCCTTGAATTGCCTGTGTTTAGCTTTTTCGTAGCAATCCACCTGCTTTCATACCTTCTCCAAATCTGCAAGAGATAACATCACGCTTGATTATCCTTGCTCTCTTTTTCTTGCTTCTTTTTACGCATTATTAGAAATCAGAAACCAAGAGTTAATACCTATATTAAATAAATTAATGTAAATTAAGAGGAGCAATTATATTTATTACTTTCTGACAGTTTAAGCACTACATGAATGATGAAAATTTCAAATTTAAGTGTAAACTATTGAGCTATATGAGTATAGAATGATACTCACAAGATTCAAATAGTCAACTAGATTAGGATAATAGTTTTAAGTCACGCTTATTTATATATATTACATCATTTTTATATAATCCTACTAAGGAAGCCTAAAGTTACTATTACTTTGATGCCTACCGTTCTTATTTAGTATTCTCACTGATTTTAATATTAGTTCACTATATTTCTAACTAAAATTTATATACCTTTAGAATGTCTGTATGAGTTAGAAACTATGTACAATAGTAACTAGTATTTACCTTTAGTTGAGAACATATAGAATGCCTTGACTTGATTTAACTTATTCTTCGTTTAAACATAACCTTAGATAATTTTATTCCTATTCATAATGTAAAATACAGTATTCCTTCCGATGATTCTGCCGTTTTTTATTTTTAAGTTACATATAAATTTTGCGAAATTATTATAAGTGATATAAATAATTAACTTACCATCAATTATTTGGATGTTGTATGAGTATAAAATATTCAACTATAGCTCGTAATACTAATAATCGATACGCACCCTCTTCGCGTTAAAAAAAACTTTAATGAGTTCTTTATCACAGATAAATTTACATCGAATGCGCTTATATCGTCTCTCATTACTTAATGGAAATTATTCACCAGAATATTACCCCATACCTGCCGGTATAATACATAAAGATAATAGTATTTCAATCAAAGTGACAAAATATAACACGTTAATATGTATTTATGATTAAATAGGATAACATACTGGAAAAAATATTTAGATTATACTGTTAGAGTTGCTTAAGATTCGAGGTTGTATAAGTGGAACCTGGTATATAGTGTTCACTACACCTGAACAAGGATAAATTCACTACGACATTATATCGTACTCACACCCTTCTCAGAACCGTACCTCCTGAAACCGGCCGTCTGTCTAATATCATAAATTATAGCCCAAAATAGTAAATAATATATATATATATTAATTATATATATATATAATATGAATATAAATAATTAAAATATATATATAATATATATATATATATAATATATATATATAATTAATATAATATAAATATATTAATATATCATATATATAAAATATATATATATATAATTTAATAATACTAAATATATATTAAATATTATAATAATATTATTCTTTCTTTATCTTTCCCTCCCAGGTATAAAGGCACTTTCTTCATTCCTGTCAGTATACCAGTTACGCAAGGTCAATTCATTTATCTCAACAAGACGTCCCTCCGCTATACTATGGCACTATTCCTACTTCTTTCATCGCCTCTCATTATAATATTAGGTTATTGACTGACAATCCTTATTTCCAGAAAGTCCTATCACCACCGATTACCGCCCATCAGCTATATTCTATCGGTATTGTTACCTTCCTTGGTCCTTGCTGCCCTCTTTAGGTAGTCCCATTTAACCATCTTATATACTTTTTATCGCATTCTCTCCATGCTTCACAATCCACTCTTACAGATTATAGCTAATACCCACCATTCATCAATCTTTACACCCCACTTATTCATCTTCTAAGTGTCATGCTTCTTCACACCTAGTATCGTTCTCTACTTTAAACACTTATCATATTTATATACACTGTCTACTCATTACTCATTTCCAATCATAGCTTTCATATTTATATCCTCATCTTCCGCCGCTGTAATTACTATACTTCATCACTCTTTCATACGTCGCATTTGCTCATATGTTATATCTGACTCTCACTTGTACAGAGTCTATATAGTGTAGGGAGTCAGAATCGTATATTGCTGGTTATAATAAATAATCCGTACTTTTTTAACCATTTACTATTCCGAGTTTACTATCTTTATTTCAGTTCATGGGGTATACCTGCATTTATTCATAACTAATTTATATTACCCATTCAACTATTCCATTACTTTCGCGTAATCTTTATTCTCCACTTCTCATTCCCCTTCTTGTAATAATTAACACTACCTTCCGATTACGATTTATAAATTGCATAATATAGGTAATATTGTTACCGCTATATACGATATTTTTCACCTCCATCCTCATTACTCACATAATATCTCTATTCTCATCCCCTTCTCATTCCTCCAGTAGTTACTGATTTTAATATCTCTGTCTTCTTTGTATGTTACAATCTTCTATCCCTTGCTTCCTCCAACTCCATCCTAACAAAACAACCTCCTGATATAACCAATCCTCATCGATATTTCAGCACTCCTCTACTCTCGCTCCAAACAATGCCAGATTACGTCCGCTATAAATTAGCGCATTATGTATCCCTCATTCAAATATTCTCCCTATAGTCATTTATATGGGCATATCGACATTGATAAAAGTGCGAATAGAATATATACACACAGGATAATCAAGTTTTATAATATCTATTGAGTAGAAAAATCAACAATTAAATGAAGTGTTAGGAAAGATGTGTAATACCTTGATTCATTCTAGTAATAGTTAGTCTTAAAAAATTTATTTGATTAATAGTGTATTCCCGCAGGTTAAGTTGTTCTAGAGTATGTAGTACTCACTCTGACAACATTATTTTAATTTAAAGAAGGATATTGGATAGGTATATGGTATAATTAGTTGTGCGTCTAATATATATGAGTTAATTATATCTGACGCATAGACCATAATTATACAGTGATAGAAGCGGTTTATTTTTAGTGTTTTAAAAGTTATTATTAAAGTAAAACCGCATTGTTGA
>JABUQX010016660.1:0-24611 GCA_015478945.1 Trachelipus rathkii | reverse complement strand
TTTTTTGTTTTTTGTTTTTTTGAAGATTTGAAGTGAAGTATTTGAAGTTTCTGTAAAGATGAAGGTCTACTGTGATTTGGAATTGGAAAAGGTTTCATGGAAAAACTGGACAATAACACTGCCCAGGTCCTTAATTATTTTTTTTATTATTATTCTTAATATTTTTCATATTATATTATTATTATCTGATTATTTCTTATTATAATTTATTTAATATTAGGTAATATTTATTATATATTTACTTTTTTATTTTATTTTATTACTGTTATTTTATTATTGTTATTTTATTATTGCCATGTTATGTTGAGGTTTGTTTACTTCTCGTTTCAATTTTTTTTACTACGTTTGAAGAGAATTGAATTGGAGTGAAGAAGATCGGCGTACCCGGGTACAAGTTAAAACCAATATAGGTGCACTTAGTAAATTGAATTGTTTACAAGTTAATAACAATATGGGTACATAACAATTTATGGACTTTGAAGGAAAGAGGGCTGCATTTATATGTGGAAATTGACAACTGTAAATTGGAACATAAAAAGTTACATTAATAAAAAAAATAATAGAAACTGAAATATAAAACCATTGAAAACTAAGATTAAAAGTGAAAAATAAGAGAAAAATAGAATTTGAATTAAATAAATTATTCTACAAGGACCATTTTCCCGGATTCGGATTTATATTGATATTTATATTTTTATATTGTATTTTCTGATAGTATATACAATAATTGGTGTCTTTATGTCCTATTATCTGATAGTATATCCAATAATTGGTATCTTTATCTATAGTGTGGTATATAGTATTGTAGTATTTTGTAGTGATTGACATTTGGATACTAGATAATTGTTTTTTTCGTAACATTTAAGTGGTATTGGGATACCGTGTATATTGGTTTTGTAAAATATTTTGTATATTGGGAGATAGTTAAAATAATTTCTTAAGTAACTAAAATCGGTGTTGGGATAATCTTTTTCTAAATTTTTGTAATAAATTTGAAAGTGTGTTTGTGTATGTCATTTTTACCCCCCCCCCCAGTTGCCCTGGAAGATAGCCTCACGATTTATATTTCCAATAATTGTAGTATTAACTCAAGTAAATCTGGTACATATTTGTGGCGCCCAACGTTGGGCTGTCTAGAGGAGTAAGTGAGGGGGAGTAGTGTAAGAATGGCTACGTTTGAGAAGTTGCAGTTGGAGGTGGAAAGGTATATGGAGGCTTTGAGAAAAAAGGAAAGAGAGAATGAAGATTTAATAGATGAATTGCGAAAAGTGAGAAAAGGGATGAAAAAACTGGAGAGGCGAATGGAGGAGAAAATGGCTCCAAAAATGAAGGAAATGATGAATAAGAGGTTTGCTGATGGGATTGGAGGAATTGGAGTGAATTAAACCCGAAAAAGGGTGACCTCTACTCCGAATGTAGTAGATGAAAAGACGGATGAGAGAGTGGAAAAGAAGGACGAGAGAGTGAGGAAAAAAGATGATGAATTAAGTGATGTGAGTGAGGATGATGGGGAAGGAAAGAAGAATGTAAATAAGATAATGAATGAGAAAAAGGATAAAAAGAAGAAAAAGACTTCAAAGAATAGGAGACATGAAAGGAGAATGAATGCGAAAAATAAGAGCATAGACTCATTATACAGTAGTTCGGAAGGAGGCGAGATGGATGTGACTGAGGGGAATGGGACGGGATCAAGTTCTGTGTCGGAATACCAGGTGAAGATGAGTGTGCTTATTCGGGATATCCCAAAAATAAATAAATTTAATGTGAATGGCACAAGGGAGGTTGAGGAATCTTTTCGAGAATATGAAGGGTACTGTAGAGAGAAGTTTGATGAAAATAAGGTGTTTTGGGTGAAAGAGTTGGGAGAATTTTTAAAGGGGCGTATGCTAGATTTTTAAAAGGATGTAGGTGTGGGTGAGCCAAAGAATGAAGTGGTGAAAAACAGAATAATAGATCAAGTTAGGAGAGTGAAAGTGGGGGTGAAATATAGAAAGATGAATGATTTTGATAAGGCTAGGCTAGAAAAGAATGAAAGGATCGATATGTATGCACATAGACTGGAAACATTGGCGAGAAAGAAGTTTGGGGATGAGGATGTGGATGGAAATAAAAAGATTGTTAAAGAAGTTTTTGGAGACTGTTCCGACTTCGGTGGCGGAGTATATAAATTTGAGGAGGAAAGGGAAAATGAGATGGGCAGGAGAGAGATTGAGTTGGGAGGATGTTTTGGAAAAAGTAGGAGATAGAGAATTTGAAAGGAATGAGCGAGAGGAGAATGAACGTCAAGAGGTGTATAGTGGTAGGGGAATGAATGAGAGGGCTTCACCGCCACCTCAGTATAGATCATATAGGGACTCCCTGAAAGCGAACCCCTACGAGGTGATCCTGAAGTTCATAGAATATTTTTATGGTTTTTGAGGTGATGAAAGACAGGTGAATGTAGGAAGTATGAATGCTAATGCTGGTCGTCAAGTAAGTGGAAATGTGAATGTGCGAGGGAATGGTGTTTATAATCAAGGGATTGAAAGTAGAGTGAATGTAACGAACCAAGAGAATGTGAATGTGAATAGAGATGTGAAGTGTTTCAGGTGTGGATGGGAATGCGGATGGGGAACTGGTGCTTGTTTTAGTTGTGGACAAGTGGGTCATATGGCCATGAAGTGCACGGACCCGCAAAGGGTTGGGTGTTGGAGATGCTGAGGTATGGATCATTAGTTGCGTGATTGTCCACAGGGAATGAGAGTGAGACAACCGGTATGTGGGAATTGTGAGATCGAGGGGTATTTCTCCCGGATGTGTAGGTCCCCTAGGAATACTTGTATTAAATGTGGGAAATTGGGGCATGTGGCTGGTATGTGCTGGTGTATGAGACAACCGGGAGGGGGAGGTCCACCGTCCAGTGAATTCCAATGTGAGTGGTAGTGGTAGTGGTAGTGGAAATTGATATGGCAGTTGGAAGTATTAATAGGAATGTGAATGTGAGTGAATCCAGTGTAACCAATCAAGTGAGAATAGTAGGTCCGGGAAACGAGTAGGTAGGAGGGTGTGCAGATGGTGGACCCTCAGGTGTGAATGGTGCGCACATGGTAAGAGAAGATGTAAATGTGGATGTGTTTTCGGTTGGGCATGTGAATGAGTGTATGAGTATTAAAGTTTATTGTGGAGGTATTGCGGTGAGAGCTTTGATTTATGCTAGGTGTATGGTTAGTGTGGTGTATAAAAGAGCGTATGATAGGGTGAATATAAGGGAAGACCAGAAAGAATCAGAAACGGGACATATAAAGGGGATTAGTAATATTATGGTTCCGGTAGAGACTAAATTTAGAGAGAGTGTTAAGATTGGAAGAATAAGCATGGAAGAAAGTGAGTTTTATGTGATTGATAGTATGAATGAGAAATATGACGTGTTATTGGGATTTGGGGCATAAGTTTTTGAGCTTGAATGGGATGGTTATCCATCCGGATTGAATGATGATAGAGAAGGTGAATAAGGATGGAAAATGTCAGATGTATGTGAATGAGCTAAGGGATGTGGAAGTGAAATTGTTGAAAGGTGTGGAAGTGTTTGCTTCGGAGGATATGTCTTTGAAGACTGATGAAGTGGTAAGTGTGAAATGTAGGTGTGGATGTAGACCAGAATAGCATGTTTCTGGTGGATGGTTATAATGCTAGATATAGAGTGAAAAGGGTTGCGCATGTATTTGACAGTATATTAGATATGAATAATCCTAGGGTGTGTATACAGAAGGTGCCTGATGTGAAAAAGAAGGGAGTGAGAGGTATAAGGGTTGGTGATGTGGTTGGTAGATTGTATTCGGTTTTGATTGTAGAGCACTCGAGAGATAATGAATGTTGTGTGTTTGCAAGTGATGTTGAGAAGAAGGAATTGATATATGATGAAATGGTTCACAAAGTGGGATTGCCAGAGGGTTTGAATGAAGTGAGGAGACAAAAAGATTGTAACGAATGTTATGGAAGAGGAGGAAGGCCTTGAGCCAGGGTGATGAGGATTTTGGGGTGCACAGTTACAGGAGTTCCGGATTGTGTTGTCCAAAGACACCCCCATATATCAGCGATCTCGTCACTTTCCTCATCCAGTTGCGAATGAGATTGAAGAGCAGTGTGGAGAGTTAGAGAGAATATGTGTGTTGGAAGAGAGTGTGAGTCCTTGGAACAGTCCGATTGGGCCCATGCGAAAACCTGATGGACGATTGAGGTTATGTATTGATTATCGTAAGATGAATGAAAAGACAGTGAAAGATAGGTTTCCTATGTGTGTAGTGTCAGAACGTGTGTGTAGTGTGTATTTAATGAAAGTATTTACGAAAATGGATATGATGCGTGGGTATTATAAGAGAATAGTAGGTGTGTGACTGCTTTTTCGACTGCCAAGCCACATTACCAATTTCGGAACTTGAGTTTTGGGTTGGCTAATGCTCAGGCAGTTTTTCAGAGGGCGATGAATGAGGTTATGAATGATTTTCCCTATATGAATGTGATGGTTTTTATAGATGACATATTAATGGTGACTGAGATTTTCCCTGAGCATTTGAAGTTAGTGAATGATGTGTTGAAAAATTGGAGGATGTAAGTATAAAAGTGAAGGTTGAGAAATGTGAATGGTTTGCGGATGAGGTTGAATTCTTGGGACACAAGGTAAGTGCGACTGGGATAAAGAAAGCGGAGATGTTTGTTGAAAAGGTTCGGAATTTTCCGAAACCGAGGAATATTAGAGAGTTGAGAGGATTTTTAGGTTTGGTAGAGTTTGGAAGAAAGTTTATGAAAGATTGTTCGGGTGTGATGAAACCGTTGACTGAATGGACTGGGAAAAAGAAGAGTACCATTGTGAAATAGAATGATAGGATGAAGGAAGCGTTTGAGAAGTTGAAAGCTGAGGTTGCGAAAGATGTGGAACTGGCATACCCTGACTTCAGTGAGTATGCCAAGCCACTGGAAGTTTATACGGATGCAAGTGGGTATTGTATGGGTGGTTGTTTGATGCAAGAGCAGGTGATTGACGGTATTGAAAGAAAATGAGTAATTGCATAAGTTTCGAAAGCGTTTAGTATGACGGAGCGAAAGTATTCCACGATTGAAAGAGAGTTGGCTGCTTTGAGGTTCTGTTTGAAGTCGCTGCGTCCGTTTTTGTATGGGATTAAGTTTGTAGTGCGAACGGACCATCAACCCTTAGTATATTTGCACAGTTGATAGTAGGCTTGCGAGAACTTTGGAAGATTTGAGTGATTTTGATTATGTTGTTGAGTATGTTCCGGGTGAAAGGAATGAGATTGCTGATTTGATGTCGAGAGTGCATGGGAGTGAAAGTATGAATGAAAAGTTGGTAATAGACCCTGAGTAATTGCCAAAGGGATTAATGAAATGGAAAGAAAGTCGAGGTGGGGGTGATTCTATGTTCGAAAGTGTGTTGTATGGTTTACAGGATTTAGCTAAGGATAGGTTGATTGTGAGAGCGCCTGAGAGTATAGAAGAATTACGGAAAGAAGTTATGACTGAGGTATGTAAGAAACCTGAACAGATAGGGATTAGGAAGGTGAGACAGTTTATGAAAGAGTTAAAGGCTATGTGTAATGTAGGCGTGACTCCGTTGCAAGAGGTATTGATTGTTGTGAGCAAGTTGTTTAAGGTAGTCGTGTGCGTGCATTATGGTGGGGAAAAACCGGTGGTTTATAAGAATGAGGGTATTGACAGGTACAATGTGAGTGAGCTTCATCTGCAGTGTTTGAGTGGGGTGCATTATAATTGGGTGATAGAGAAAAAGAGTTATGATAGGAAGTATGTTGTGGAAAAGGAAATTTGAGATTGTAGCATGGAGAATGACGTGGGTGGGAAAATGATTTGTCTAGGTGAAATTGAAGAAGTAGTGTATTGCGAACATGGGATAAATGGAAGAATGGAAGTGAAAGTGCAGGTGAATGAGAAAGATATTGTGGACTGATTGATACTGGTTCTCAGATTTCTTTAGTGAATGCATCTGTGGTACGAGAGATTGAGCGAGTGACGTGGTAGATACCGAGGAGAAGTACGAATGTAAAGAACAAGGGGATTGGATCAAGTGAGATAGTAGCTTGGGAAGAGGTTTTGTTAAAGGTAGAGATAGGAACGTTGGGGAGGATTGAACATAAGTTTGTTGCGATTGATGAGGAACGAATGCCGTATTGTTTTTTGTTTGGGATTGAATTTTTGAGAATGAATGGGTTGTCCGTAGATGTAGGGAATGAAAGATTGTTGAAAGGAAGTCGAGAGGTTGTTAGAATGCAGAAGGAGAATGTGTGTGTGGCTGATTTTGTGGGAATGGTGAGAGTTGGCGTGGGAGATGAAGAATTGCTGGGCATTAAAGATATCGAAGTAATGCAAGAGGAATGTCCTACGGTATGTGAGCTGAGAAAATGTATTTTGCATGGTAAGGAAGTGTGTAGGTGGGACCAGTTGATATAATATTTTAGGGTATTTGCGAAAAAGTTTGATGTGTGTGCGAATGTGGTTTATTATATTAGGAAAGTGTGAGAGGATGATTTGTATGTACCAGTGTTTTCTGTAGTTGGGACGGTGGGGATGGCGTTAGTAATTCACGGTAGATTTGGACACATAGGGAAGTTTAAATTATGGGAAAATATGAAAGAGAGAGTATTTAATCCATGGTTGAGAAAGATAGTGAATGATGTGGCAACTACTTGTGAAGATTGTCTGAAAGGAAAGTATCAGCGAATGTATGTGAAACCTCCTGTGTTGCGAATGCATGAGAGTGAACCTTTTGAGTTAGTAGTGATTGATTGTGTTTCTTTGCCAGTGACTGCGAGTGAATATGTAGGAATGGTTGTCATGGTGGATCATGAGTAAATTTGCGTATGCTGTGCCTGTGAAGAATAAGACTAGTATGAAAGTGGCTAAGGTAGCGAGAGAAGTTTTGTTGCCAATGTGTGTATGTAAACCGAAGCGAATGCTGAGTGATAATGGACCGGAGTTTGTAGGACAAGCGTTTGAGCAAATGTTGAGTGATTTGGGTATTGAACATATGAGAACGACACCGTATATGCTTAGTTCGAATGGGTTGGCTGAGAGAACGATGCGGACGTTGAGTGAGATGTTACGGATGAATAGTGAAAGAGAGAATGATTGGGATTATTGGTTGGGAAGAGTGTTGTGGGCCTATAATATGACTGTGCATAGAGCGACTGGTATGTCTCCGTGTACGTATGTGATGAATTTTGAGAAGTTTATGAAACCGAGGTTTGGTTTGCCTGAAAGTGATAGGGATGTATGGAGAAAAGGAAGTCTGAAATTTACCAGTTTTGAGGTAGGGGATAAAGTTTTGAAAGAAGTGATTGAGAAAAGGTGGTTGAATGTGAGTGAGATGAGAGACAAGTTTGAGGGGATGTATGTTGTGAAAAGGGTTATGTCTAATGGGGTTAGTTAGGTATTAGAGAGTAAGAAAATGGTAGTGTGAATGAATTTAAAGCGCATCAGGTACAATTGAGGCCATGGAGAGAACCGCCTGGGCACTTGAAGGCTCACCCAGTATATAAGTTTCTGGTGAATGAGGATGAAATGAATGAGAATGTGGAAAGAGTGGATGACTTGTGGTTGAAAGGGAAGGAGTTAGTGTTAGTAGAGAGATTGGAATTTCGGGTAAAGGGAGTAGACTAAAGGTATTGTTTGATGATGATAATGAGAATGATGAGTATTTTTCTGGATTTTGGTGGGATAATGAGCAGAGTCTGAGAAAAAGTACGTATACCGATGTAAGTTTCCGTTAGATGAGAGTGAAAGTGTGTTAGCAGGATTGAGAGATGTTAGGGATAGGAGTGTGGGTATGGAAGTGAATGATTTGAGTAAATTTTATGTGGAATTTGATGAGGTAGTGAATGAAATAAAAGCGAATGCAAGGGTGAGAGAGATTGATAGAGAGATTGCTGAGATGTCTGAGAAGTTAAGCTGAAAGGAATGTGAGATGGAATAATAGATGTAAGAGATGTGAGAAATGAAAGTAGTAAGAGGGAACAAAGTGAAAAAGTGAAGGAATATGAGAGGCCGTGTACCAGGAGTAGAGGTGCTGTGAAAGAGTATGATTGGGTGATGAAAACTGTGCTGTAAATGGAGACTGATTTTAGAGTATACTGTATATGATCCAAACTTAGATGGGAGGGACGTGGTGAGCTGATTTGGCAGTAAGTATTAATATTAATATAAGATCGGAAGTTTACGAGGAAAGTCAGTCAGTGAGTCAGTCGCAATTTCAAGGGAGTTTTAGGTATGTGAGGAAGGTTTTTTTTTTGTATCATATTATATATATTTTGTATGTATTATTTATGTTTGGTGTGATTGTGAAATGAGAAGTAAGTGAATGCGAGTGAGGAGTGCGCAGACGACGTCCGTTAATCGCTATCCTTTCACCTCCTATTTCTTCAGTTTTCATAACCTACTATTCTGACTTTGCTGTCCGTATGGTCGTCTGGCAATGCTGAAAGTGAGTGATTGTGTTTTTTTTTCATTTTAAATATTGTGCTACTTTTTTCTCTCTTTTCCTATGTGAAGTAATATTTCAAAAATTCTTGAAATTTATGATCTGAAGACAGGTGAAGGTTTTTTTCGTTTTCGAGGATTTATGGGATCCTTTAGAATATTGGGGAAGAGTAAGAAACAAAAATAGATTGGTGAAATTGGTGAAGAGTCTTAGAAACCTTTCCTTCTGGATGTGGAATCTTTCTTGATTTAATAATTATTATTATTATTATTATTATTATTATTATTATTATTATTATTATTATTATTATTATTATTATTATTATTATTATTATTATTATTATTATTATTATTATTATTATTATTATTATTATTATTATTATCGTTATTATTATTATTATTATTATTATTATTATTATTATTATTATTATTATTATTATTATTATTATTATTATTATTATTATTATTATTATTATTATTATTATTATTATTATTATTATTATTAGTCAGTTACGGCTAGTCCATAGGCACTGCGGAACTGCAGCCCCCAAAAAATTTCAGAACTAAGTCACAATTGATATTGCGCATTGTTGTTTCCTTGTAACTCTCTCTCTCTCTCTCTCCTTTCCCTGTCTCTCTTATATATATATATATAAAGAGTTATTATTATATATATATATATTGGAGTTGTTATTATTATTATTGCTGCTATATTGCTGTATATTATATATATATATATATTCAATATATATATATATATATATATATATATATATATATATATATATATATATAATTTTTGTCGAACAATTTATTCCATAGAAAATAAAAGGAACTTGAAAAATCTTTTGTGTCCGAAAATCTCTCTAAAGTGTAAATTTTTACTGTGTAATCCGAGCGAGAGATGTTGTCCGTGAGTGTAGCTTAATAAAGTTACATTGGAACTTTTGGATATTTTGCCCGTCTCAATTTTTTCCTTTTCTGAGTTTCACATTTATTCTCTTTTAAATTTCGATCATTTTTCAATTTTAACTGATCGTTTTTCAAAACATCATTCGCATTAATGTAAATTATATATATATATATATATATATATATATATATATATATATATATATATATATATATTATTATTATTATTATTATATTATTATATATATATACATATTATTATTATTATTATTATACAACACTACATATTATTATTATTATTATTATATATATATACATATTATACATATATTATCACATTATTAAAGAGTATATATATATATATATTATATATATATTATTATTATATATTACATATATATATATATATATATATATATACTATATATTACATATACATATATATATTATTATTATTAGATATTATTATTATTATTACATATATTATATATATATATATATATGATATTATTGTTATTATATATATTATTATATAGAGCATATTACATATTATTATTATTATATATATATTATATATATATATACATATATTATTATTATTATACATTGCTAACATCTTTCCATTTAATTTATCACAGGCAATAGCCCTTCAAAGGAGGGGGCAAAAATAAACATTAAATAAATAAAAAAAAAAATACATAAAGAAAAAAAATTAAAATAAATGGAAAGTAAACCCACCCTGTCCCTTACCTAACGCAATTCCCCAGGTGGACGCAGACGCTGGACTTAAATAGAGGAAGACTAAATATTGCGGGGAAAATAAAAGAAGGCAAGGAGTTCCACAAAACATGTGGGCTGGAAAAGAAAGAGGTACCCACAACGAGCGATCCTTGAGTCTCCAATATTCACACAATTTTCATGAGAAACAAGCAACTCTGTGTTACTGAGTGGCGACGCAAAGCGGTGAAGCGAATGCGAGGTCAATTCTCTGAGCACCTGCCGTTGTAATACATGTAGAAAGAGATAGGGCACTGACGTCACGACGCAGAGAAAGAGGGTCAATGGAGTCAGAAAGTATGGGACAGTTTATAAGCCT
Organism: Trachelipus rathkii; assembly: GCA_015478945.1. Lineage (NCBI taxonomy): Eukaryota > Metazoa > Arthropoda > Malacostraca > Isopoda > Trachelipodidae > Trachelipus > Trachelipus rathkii. The sequence continues at coordinate 14,122 of JABUQX010016660.1, read as the reverse complement.
CTTAGCCTTAGCTTCAACTCTATCCAAAAGGAGGTTTGGAAAATATCCCCCAAATGTGGGAACAGTATTCCATACAGGCGAATAAGATCTTTTATTTAACTGGAGTATCTGAGCAGAAGAAGAAATAAATACGCAATCTGAACAGAATTTCAGCTTTTTTGAGGCCATTTTAGCAACTGATGTGATGTGAGGTCTCCGACAATTCACTATTTATTTGTTTAGGGAGATAGGAGGTAGATATATATATATAGTAGCATATATGTATATATATATATATATATATATATATATATATATATATATATATATATATATATATATATATATATATATATATATATATATATATATATATGGGCATATATATAGGCACCAATATGAAAGGTTATGGTCGCTGTTGAAGAACCACCTTCATTAGCTGAAGACTAGATGATGTTGAAGAGAGGAGCATGTCACGATGAATTGGCGTTTCGTCCCGGGGGCCTGCTTTGGACCCGTCGGTGCGTCGCAGCCCCCTTCCACCAGACGCCACATGAACTCCCCCAGTGACAATGCCGCGAGCACTCTCCCTGCGCACCTGGAAGGACGTTGGTCATCTGGTCCGATGAGAGCCAGGTGTGCACAATATTAAAGCCACTGAGAAGGCTTGACCACTCTGTACTTTTACGTGCAGTTGGTCTGCACCTGCAGTGAGAAAGTGAGAAGCACAGTACAGGCGTTACAGGATGCCCCGAACAGAGCAGCGCCAGCAGAAGAAACTTGAATTATTGATGTAATGCTGTGTTGAACGGAACGATTGTGGTAAATCAAACTCTACAACGAAATGTCTACCACGGCGAACAACTTTGAGAAGATGTGCGCTGGTGTTCGTTGTGCCACCCAGTGGTACTAGTCACTCCGGTGGTCACCAATATGAAGGGGTTATGGTCGCTGTTGAAGAACCACCTTCATTAGCTGAAGACTAGATGATGTTGAAGAGAGAGCGTTGTCGATGACCTGGCGCTTCGGTCCCGGGGCCGCTTTGACTCATCGGTGCAGGTCGCAGCCCTTCCACCAGACGCCATTAATATATATATATATATATATATATATATATATATATATATATATATATATATATATATATATATATATATATATATATATATATATATATATATATATTTTTATATATATATGAGAAGTTTGTTAGTTATATATATATATATATATATATATATATATATATATATATATATATATATATATATATATATATATATATATATATATATAAAAGCAGCACCCTTTGCAAAAGAACCACGAGTCGCCACTGTTATTATTATTATTATTATTATTATTATTATTATTATTATTAGTAGTAGTAGTAGTAGTAGTAGTAATAGTAGTAGTAGTAGTAGTAGTAGTAGTAGTAGTAGTAGTAGTAGTAGTAGTAGTTGTAGTAGTAGTAGTAGTAGTAGTAGTAGTAGTAGTAGTAGTAGTAGTAGTAGTAGTAGTAGTAGTAGATTGTTTTTTTTTTTTGAAGATTTGAAGCGAAGTATTTGAAGTTTCTGTAAAGGTGAAGGTCTACTGTGATTTGGAAATTGGAAAAGTAGAAGTTGAAAAAAAAACTGGACAATAACACTGCCCAGGTACTAATTATTTTTTATTTTTATTTTATTCTTAATTTTGTTTCATATTATATTATTATTATCTGATTATTTCCTATTATAATTTATTTAATATTACGTAATATATGCTATATATTTATTTTTTTTTATTTTATTTTATTATTGCTAGGTTATGTTAGGATTTGTCTATTTCTCGTTTCATTTTTTTTTCACGTACGTTTGAAGAGAATTGAATTGGAGTGAAGAAGATCGGCGTACCCGGGTACAAGTTAATACCAATATAGGTGCACTTAGTAAATCGAATTGTTTACAAGTTAATACCAATATGGGTGCATAACAATTTATGGACTTTGAAGGAAAGAGGGCTGCATTTATGTGGAAATTGACAACTGAAAAAACTGTAAATTGGAACATAAAAAGTTACATTAATAAAAAAGAAAATAATATAAACTGAAATATAAAACCATTGAAAACTAAGATTAAAAGTGAAAAATAAGAGAAAAATAGAATTTGAATTAAATAAATTATTCTACAAGGACCATTTTCCCGGATTCGGATTTCTATTGATATTTATATTTTAATATTGTATTATCTGATAGTATCTATAATAATTGGTATCTTTATGTCGTATTTCTTATATATAGTGTGGTATATAGTATTGTAGGATTTTGTGGTGATTGACATTTGGATACTGGATAATGTTTTCGTAACATTTAAGTGGTATTGGGATACCGTGTATATTGGTTTTGTAAAATATTTTGTATATTGGGAGATGGTTAAAATAATTTCTTAATCGATGTTGGGATAATCTTTTTCTAAATTTTTGTAATAAACTTGAAAGTGTGTTTGTGTGCGTCATTTTTTACCCAACCAGTTGCCATGGAAGATAGCCTCACGATTTATATTTCCAATAATTGTAGTATTAGCTATAGCTATAAGTAAATCTGCTACAGTAGTGTGCAGCTTATGAGTAATTATTGCTGATGTGACGCCATTGTTGAAAGCCATAATGACGTCACCACTTCTAGTCTTAAAATTATAACATATAATCTGTCATATTATGAGTAATCATATGTACACAGGAATGCAACTTTATTACAGAAATTAGCAGAATTTTCCGAAAAATTCTCTGCAACTGGATGTAAATTTTCGTGGAACTCACCCAAATTTGGCAGGAAATATTTTTCCATTTGAAGACGTCTTTAATAAAGAAAATTGGGAACTGTTCTTGGCTACTCTGAATTCTCACCTAAAATGAAATTGAAAACATTGGAAAATAATAATAAGGTGGTAGAACGGTTGTTGTTGTATTTCATGTTTTTATTCGAGTTTTATAAAAGCCAAAAATAATATATATATATATATATTATAATATATATTGTGTAATACTATATATTATTTATATATTATATAATATATTTTATATATATAATATTATAGATATATATATATATATATATATATATATATATATATATATATATCTTTTATATATATATATACTATAATATATATATATATATATATATAATAGATATATATATAATATATATATATATATTATTAGATATTTTATTTCTATAATTTATGTATATTATATACAATAATAGATAATATTATATATATTATAGTTAATATTATATAATATTGTGTAAATTATGTGGCAGTGTTGCCCAGAGGGTTGTCCCCACGATTTTTGTGAAATATCAGTTCATCATATTCTAAAAAATAATAAGAGAAATAGTGAAAACGAAAATGTCCGCTCCTCATTTTAGGAAAAAATGTTAGACGCTCTCAAAGTTGTTAAAATCCCGTAGACTTTTCAATAATTGATACGCTCCCAGGTTAGGTTGCTCATTCAAGGCCCTTTAAGTCAGGTTTATGATAAGTTTCTTTAGGTATACACAGAGAAAATTCTTATGTAGAAATTAAGCAAATTCTATCATAACGCCTGAACAATAGGAGCCCTGTCAAAAGGACGAGCACGAGGGCCCAGCTAATTTTTATTATAAAGAAAAGGTCTATGGAAAATTTTCTAACTTGATATTCTGTAACTTTTTCCTACAGAGTCTGCCTCGTAAAATGATTTCTATCACTTCTTCTATTATTATTTTCTTAGAGTAATTCTGTGATCGTTCAAAACTAGACAATTGAAAGAGTCAAAGTTACTAAGTGCTAATGGGTTTTACAAGACTACTGAGGCCTGTAAATTAGTATTCTAAGAAGAGCGAAAATTTTCCTCCGTGTAAAATATTTGATTCTTGTTTCTCTTTAGAGTATTATCCTGTGAGTCTTTCATAAACAATCGGGCGGACAACTTGGTAACAATTACCAATTATTGTTTTATTATTAAACAAGTTTTAAATAAAAATAACATTTTTAGGGGTGAACGAAGTATTTAGTGTAGAGGGTGTTCACCCCCCAATTTTTATAAAAAAATCACAGGATTTATGAAAATACCTAAATTTAAAATTAATAATGGAAAATCGTCGCTCTCTTTAGGATAAAAAAAATTACATTTATGAAGTAAAAATAAATTAAATTTTTAAAAAACTATTAATAAAAAAAAGTAAAAAGAAATTTTGATATTTTGTTTGGGGGGGCCTTCATCAAACCTAAGCTAACAAAAATTACAACAATTCATTTCAGTTCAAATTTGACTTATGAGTAATAGTTGAGTTTAACAGATTCTGACGAAATACGATATTAGTTTTTCCAGGTAATCGTTTTTTTTTTTTTTTTTTTTTTTTTTTATTTCCTTAGTTTAATTTTGGAAATAGTTAAAATTGGTCAACAATTCTCGTATTTATTTAAGTATTTACTGACTTGAGTTCACGTAGCATACCTATAATAAACTGGAATCAAAGCATAGTCATTTACAAAGCAGTTGTTAAAAGAATTTATTTGAAGTTTTTTTCTACATTGGTTCGTTTTTATTCATATATTTTTAAGAAAAACATTATAATAACCCTCTGAAAATCATACACAATTCAACTTTTTTACTTTCGTCGTCGTGTAGGATCGAGAAAGAACACTATGAAATGTGTGATTCAGATTATGGATTATCAGATATCGATACATTGATATCGATATAATTTTTTATAATCAATTTTTTTCTCTAATTTTGAGGAATCGATATTAGAGAGAAAGATGTACGTAAATAATTTTCAAAATATATTAATTATGTTGTTCATATTTATAAAAATAAAAAACTTTTTTTTTTTTTTTTTATTTATATATATTCTTATTATTAAAAAAAAAATTACTAAAAACATATTTATGTTTACTATTAAACAAAATTTTTAAATTTAATGATAGAGAAATTGCGGATATATATAATATATATATACCGTTAAGGCGTAATTCGGTCCACGTGGGCAGAGCGGGGGGGGGAGCTATTCGGACCACCGTGGGGCAATTTTCGGTGCCGTGGCTCAAAATAGACCTATACGATGTTTAAATATATCTTTAAAGATGTCAAATAATGTATTTTTATGATCTAGGTATTAATTTTTAGTGAAACCTTTAATTTTTTAAGTCCATTAATTTTGTTGATTTTTTTTTTTTTTTTCTGAAGCAAAATAGTAAAATCGGTGAAAAATTTTAGGCTTTTAAGCGTAATAATCAATTTAGAATTTATACTAGAATTTTATTATACCTGAATCTCTAGTACTTAAAAATTGTTCATAACCTTAATGCAATCGTTGGAGTCACTTAGGCAAGGGCAATAAAGTATGATTTTTATTTTAAAAAATTTAAATGGAGGCAATTGCGGTCCAGGGTTAAAAAATTTGCGTGGGGCAATTCGTGTAAAAAAGAAATCTGCAATAAAATTAAATTTTTTCATAATCGGTTACAAAATGATGTACCGTATGTATAATGCTTTAAAATAAGTTTACAGCGTTTTACCGAGCAAAGAGTAGGTAGGTAAAGTTTTCACATAGGCCTAATTAACTTGTAAAATTTTTTTCTACAAGAAGGTTCACACTTACGCAAAAGTAACACAGCAGGATACAAAGGAATACTCTGCTGATTGATGTTGCCAGAGACCTTACAGCAGTCTTTTGTTGGGGTTCTTTGGGGGGGGAATTCTTGGAGGTTTCTTTACGAAAGCGTAATATGCCTAAAACGCTCGAGTTTGCATTCGTTTTGCTCAAAGCACGCGTGTTGCGTTCCATGTAATAATTGCTTCAAAACAAGCGCAATGCGGCATATAATGCCGCGGCATTGACAAAGCTTCGTCGCTATAATTTCGTATAATAAAATAACAGGCAAGCGGTAGCAAAAAACAGAAATTTTTCAACAATTACAGTATTCGATTTTTAGTCAAACAGCGCCAAAATCTTTAAAAAAACGCTCCACCAAGACGTAAAGAATGTTTGTCTCTAATTTCTGAGTGTATATAGAAATACAATAAGACTTAAGGAAAGGCCATAACGCTTGGTGAGCATTTTTTACAGAATTTTGCGTTTGACAAAACAGGAACGCAAAACTCCGCAATTTTATGCTAGTTTTTCAAACCCAATTTCTTATCTTAAATATTGTAATACCATTATGTTTACAAAAGAGACCTAAAACGCTTCGAAGCTTGCGTTTTCCATGGTTTGATCAAACAGCGTTGCGTTCAATTTTTGACTCCAACATCGCAAAAGCGTAATAGAAACGCTCACCAAACGTTACTCTGATAATTTCGCCGGCATATGCTTAGGTACTTACGAGTGATTGTATCATGATATGTCTCTTTCGTTTATTGTCTCGTCGTTGCCGGGCCTCCCCGGCTCTCATGTGACTCTTTCTTGTCTATGGTTGTCATTGCGGATCGCATCAATTTCTTAGTTCGCATACACATACCCTACAGAATAAAAAAGAATAGCAACCTACTACAGCAATTAACGCGAAATTCCCTATATGTTAGGCGAGGCCTCTATATTTTTCGATTTTTTGCAGCTTTGACAAAATGAACGAATGCAAACTCGCACCCATGTTCTATTACGTTATTTTCGAACCCCAATTTTTTTTGTCTTATAAAATAAATATTGTAATACACATTAATGTTTAAACAGGGAAAACCCCTGCCACCTGATCACCCCCTACAAGCCCCATTATCTCCTAAATCCTAAACACACTATTACGCTCGAACGGAACTTATCACACCACCTCCAATCAGGGATGGAAAATTCCGAATCACGCTGGACAAGGGTGCAATGCACCCCCCACCCACCCCCCAACACATCGTACCGGACAGGGCAATACATCGAGCATCCAGAACACTAACTCAACGCTCCTATCGCACACTACATACAACCCCTCACCAATTCATCCGCACTTATACACAACAAGCTGCCAGCTAACAGACTTAATCAATATAACCTCAAATACAATTATACTAATGTCTAACTCCCAAAGGATAATCATTAAAAAAAAAAAAAAAAATATTTGAAAAAAAAAAAAAAAAAATCAGTCTCCACTAAACCAAACACCCTTTTAGCACTCTGTTTGAACCAGATACCCCTGATTTGGACCGAGTTGCCCCGGTTTGACGAATTAAAATATAAACATAAAAATAAAATTATACTCTATATATATATATATAATTATATATATTACTTATTATATTTATATCATATAGATCTATATATATTATTATATATTATATTATATATAATATATTAATTATTATTGATATAGCTATATTAATTATAGTATTATATTATATATATTAATTATATATTATATATATAATATATATTATTAAATATATCATTATATAATCTGATATATTTATTATTAAACTATTAATATATTATTCATAATTAATAGTATATATATAATTTATCTCGACCATATTATATTAATCTCATATAATAATTATACTAACAATATATATATATTAAATATGATATTATCGCCTTATACCTATATATTTTACTTACCTAATACTTCATAATTATATATATCTATATATATACATTATTGTTTTAATATATATTATTATATTAATTATCTATTAATTCTATATTTATATTAATATTATAATTTATATATACTTTAAATATAAATAATTAAAATATTAATAAATTAAATATATTATCATATATAATTATAGTTATATCTATAAGTATAATATATATATATATTAATATATAATAGTCATCGGCGGTATTGTTCTCTATATTATTAATTATTATTGGCCATTTACTTATTTATATATAGTATTGTATTATTTATATTATTTCATTATATAACATTATTAATAGTTTATTGTGTATTCCCCACTTTCCCCTAATACATTTTATGGAATTTTTTTTTTTAAATATTTACCTTAAGCCATCATATAGATAGGTTACATAATCATACACTAAATAATAGCATGATAATGTAATCTTCTAGATTTATACCTAGTTATAAATAGTTTCATATACTTGTAATAAACAAAAGCTGAATTGAAATCTAAAGTTTCGTAGAATCAGTAATCGCCCGCCAAATCTCAGGATAACATTCTACAGTTTGTGATTTTAAATTTCTCTATTCATTGCAAAAAATCTTCACTCCGATAAGTTTTGTATCACATTGGTGAGTAGTTATGCAACCATCTGAAAAATTTTCTTCCTTGTCATTTACCGTAACTCATCAACATTCTATCCCCAAGGTACAACGACTGAAAACTTTTCACCTCAACAAACGTTTCATCATGTAATTAAAGCAAGGCAAATTTTCTGTATTATCGTACTTATTTCTATATATATATATATATATATTAAGTTAATATAACATAGGTAAAAGATACCCTACTATGTATTCTATTACAACAGGTAGTATATACACGAGGAGATTTACATCGGCAAGTATAAAAATACACATAATAATATTATATATGTATCCAATATATCATTATTCCTAGTAATATGATGTCGTAGTACTGTTTAATAAGAATAAAAACAAAATAATATTAGAAGATCAAGCAGTAGTATCTATAGAAATTATATGTTTATTAAGAGATATTACGAAATACCATTGGTTGAAACATTACTCTATATATCTCAATATTTTAAGTATAATAATAATATTACAACAAATAGTAATGCATCCTACACCACTTATTAATAAAATCATAGTTACTTATATATATATATAAATACTAATTAAATGTAAGAACATAGGAGTAATACTAATAGCTTAGCGGCAGCTTTTTATACCTAAGAGTCTAATATAACTTCATAGGTTATACTGTAAAGATATAAAGCCTATTATCTAAGCATTTCATAATCCTTTTTGTTACTTAAATATTACGTTATATACCGTTTGAATTTGTATTATATGTATAATATATAATATTATAATATATAATGTTTTTGAAGGGTATAAATGATTATAAATAGTATATATAAGTGGCGGCTTCTAGGTTAGCTAATATTTTAGCTCACGGTTTGAGCATAAGTTCAATTGTCATTTCTTTTAAAAGAGTGATGGTTTGGTCAATTTCATTAATGTACAGAAACAACCATTCACAGCGTTGTACGCAAAGAGATGTCATCTCAAGAGATTAAACATTACTAAAATCATGAGTTGCTGCATCTATTTATATAAGTTAAACTTTTAAAACTTGTAATTTTAATATGGCCAATAACAACAAAAATTTATTTGCAGCATTCAAGCGCTGATTATTTTTATACATTCTGATCTTTAATTGATATCTATGTCCGTTAAGGCAACTTGTGGCGCTAAATAAGTAATTCAATTTAGGATAATTTTCTTCAATTTTTCTCCAACGCTCGAGAGTTAATTTGCATGTTTCTCGACCAAATAAATTAGTAAGTTTTTCTGAATTTTGAGCTAGTGAAACAATTTTTAACTTCCAAACAAATGTTAATCCAATGTTCATCAACGGCATGCTGAACATGCTCAGAGGATAAGACAAGAGAAACTGAGCTGATTGAGTATCTGAACACATAATTCCATCGGTGGAGAAAGCTACGTTGGCATGATTGTTTGATGATGGTTCAGTTAATTTTGGAAACTTAGTTTAACGTATTATCATACGTTTTTCTTTTTGAATAATATCTCATGGTAGTATTTTACTTGTGATTAGTGATGTGTTGATAGAGATCGATACTGTTCGTTAGTCCGCTACAAAACCAAGAAATGTATTCATACGTGTACGAATCAAAAGATCAGCCATTACTTTAATTTTATAAAATCTGCTATATACCATCCTTAAGGATGTCTTCGTTTTCATTGTCCTACAGTATATTTGTGATTTACTTATGAGTTGTCAAGGTGTAATTTCTGAATTCGTTACTAAAGCTGGAATTGGCATCCTTTTATCTTTTATCTCATCTTTCCTATGTGTTTATGCTATCTGTAGAATAGCTCTTAACGCCGGATTCAATTTTCCTTTCACGAGAATAATACGATTGCAAAGTGTACGGTTTGCGCTTTCACGGAAATAATATTCGAAGTAATCCCAAACCACATGGAGGAATTGCTTAAATTGCGGAATCCTCGTTGATACAGAGTGCGGATTTCGAGGGAATCCATTACTAAATACAAGGAGATCAATTTTAATGGCGAAAGATGTGTCGAGTGTTGACTCAAATTTTACTGGACACTCACCTTGACATGTCTTCGTAAGAAATTCTTGATGTTGATAACTACGTTTGATTTATATTGTTGGTAGTACATACTTCTAGAAATGAATCTTCTCTCTCAGTCATATTCGGAAAACGTACCAATCTAAATACTATACCATACATTATATCTGCGACTTAAATGCTGAAGCTCCTCCATTTGAACCTAAATCTCAAGATTTATCTAGAATTGGACAATCTGTTGTTACAGATTCACTGAATGACGTCTCCATTACTTGCGGACCTCTGCTGGATCGAGTGACAAGAGGACGCCCAGAAAACATGTCACATTATTATAGCGAGTATCAAAGCTCTGATGTCATTCAATGATTATTTACATTAAAATGTGAGATGTTTCTGGATCATAACCATGATCGAAGATTAAAGGATAACGGCAACGGACAAATTTTAAATCATTAATTCACATAAAATGATTTTCATTTTTGATAGTGGTGGAATTAAATTTTATGATATTATAAGTAAAATGAGAGATTTTAGATACTTAAGATTTTACTTCTATGTTATTTATTTAATATTTGTATAATTAATCGGCAAAATAACAGAGCTAATACACTAAAATATTATAAAAGTTTTTCTTTTTGAGCTATAGTTGTTGCCAACGTGGCCCAGTGTTATTGGTAAAACAGTAGGAAGAAATTTGTTAAGATCTATATTTTCTGGACATAGAATATCCTTGCTTGTATCTATTAGTATAAAAGATCCATAAGAGAAGTATCGTAGTGAAAATGGCTGCAGTGCCACCTTACGTGTCTCGTGAGAGTGGCATCGTGAGTGTGTACCACATCAATTAGCGATATTTGAAAATAATCTGAGACCATTGCATTATCAGATTCGTAAGAACATTTGAGACTACATTTTCTTCATCTCCAAATCATTTTTACCTTTTTAGTAATACCTACTATCGCACCATATTTTATTACGGCGTATTTGACGTTTGGTTAAATTATATAGAAGAAGGCCAAAGATGACCTAAAGAAGCTTCCCTGTTTATACGAGTGCCTTAACAATTTATTCGAAATTCTGTTTATTTTTTTTTTTAATTTACAACTCGTACGTGGAATTTGGTAAACTAATAAACGTTATTTTTAAAAAAATCGTAAAGCACTTTTAATGTCGGCTTAAATTATGGCAATTTTCTCTTCTAAATTGAATTTACCCATTTTTAATAAGTGGGCAGAAAACCATGACAACACACATCCACCAATATCACAGAACAGTGTTATACCTAAACTCGTATCCATTTAAAAATATGAAATTTATAGGCCTATTATTTCAAAAAGCTTACATCATTATTATCATCATACATTCTGGCAATGATATAATATATATATTATATTAGTATATTATAAGTATTTATATATAATATAATATTATACTATTATATTATTATAGTTAGTATATATTATATATATATAACTATTATTATAAAAATATACGTATTATATATATTATGATAATAGATAAGTAATCTAATCTATAGATTAGTATTATATATTTACAATTATTTTTAAATAACAAGCTTAATAGAATGCATTCATGTATGGAATGATAGATGGAATGATTCCTGTGTAGTAAAAGTTGTTAAGTGTAAAATGACAGTTATAGAAATACTTGTGTTTTTGCAGTGATATCTGTCATGTATGACAAGAAAGTTTTAGCAAGAAACACGTCATGTATGGAATGATAGATGGAATGATTCCTGTGTAGTGAAAGTTGTTAAGTGTAACATGACAGTTATAGAAATACTTGTGTTTTTGTAGGGATATCTGTCATGTATGACAAGAAAGTTTTAGCATGAAACACATCATGTATGGAATGATAGATTGAATGATTCCTGTGTAGTGAAAGTTGTTAAGTATAACATGACAGTTATAGAAATAATGTTTTTTGTAGTGATATCTGTCATGTATGACAAGAAAGTTATAGCATGAAACACATCATGTATGGAATGATAGATTGAATGATTCCTGTGTAGTGAAAGTTGTTAAGTATAACATGACAGTTATAGAAATAATGTTTTTTGTAGTGATATCTGTCATGTATGACAAGAAAGTTATAGCATGAAACACGTCATGTATGGAATGATAGATTAGGAATGATTCACTGTGGTGAAAGTTGTTAAGTATAACATGACAGTTATATAAAAAAAACACAAAAAACAAAAAACAAAAAAAAAAAACAAAAAAACAAAAAACAAATAAAGAGATACCCACCTGAGAACTCCTAGTTGAATGTGGATCACCCCAGTGGTCCAACCAGCCGGGATAAAACTCTGAGTTTACCAATGGTCCCACTGGTTCAAATATCCTCTGGGCTTCAAACACTTGTGCAGGATCGTTCGCTTTCGAGATAATAATAATAATAATAATAATAATAATAATAATAATAATAATAATAATAATAATAATAATAATAATAATAATAATAATAATAATAATAATAATAATAATAATAATAATAATAATAATAATAATAATCATAATAATAATAATAATAATAATAATAATAATAATAATAATAATAATAATAATAATAATAATAATAATAATAATAATAATAATAATAATAATAATAATAATAATAATAATAATAATAATAATAATAATAATAATAATAATAATAATAATAATAATAATAATAATATTAAGAAGAAGAAGAAAGAAGAAGAAAAGAAAGAAAGAAAGAAGAAAAAGAAGAAGAAGAAGAGAGAAAGAAAGAGAAAGAAAGAGAGAAGAAGAAAGAAGAAAGAGGAAAGAAAGAAAGAAGAAAGAAAAAGAGAGAAAGAAAGAAGAAGAAGAAGAAAGAAAGAAAGAAGAAGAAGAAAGAAGAAGAAGAAGAAGAAAGAAAGAAAAGAAAGAGAAAGAAAGAGAAGAAGAAGAAGAAGAGAATTTATTATTGTCATTATTATTATTATTATTATTGCCCTATTATTATTATTATTATTATTATTATTATTATTATTATTATTATTATTATTATTATTATTATTATTATTATTATTATTATTATTATTATTATTATTATTATTATTATTATTATATTATTATTAATATAATATATATAATACTATTAATAAGTAGTGTGTGTCATTAATATTAATGTTAAATGATATATTATAACCATTGATGTTATTGATATTAATAAATTGATAATATGTTAATAGTATTAGTAATGATGGCTATTATTATTATTGATAATATTTTAAATAAACAATAAATTATTCGATGATAAATATTTAATTTTTATAATTTTAACATTATTAATTAAAATAATGTTTTTACATTAATATTTCTTAAACAGTATTATATAATATTATTATTATTATTATTATTATTATTATTATGTATTATGTATTATTATTATTTTTATTACTATAAAAAGTCGTATCCGTTAAAATTTTACAACTTCAAACTCTTAAATGACAAGCTTACTTGGTCCGAAATCTATGGTAGCGTAAACGTCAGCAATTTTTCCGCATTTAAGGTAACTCGTAGCACTTCCGTCTGTTGTGAAAAGAGTTACGTCGTCTCCTAGTAATTCTTTTGAAAGGTCCTTTAAGTGACTAGTGTAGTAAAAATCACAGGAAGGATAGCTCCCGTATTCATTTTCGACCTGTTAATGATATTAAAGGATTTTTCAAAAACATTCGGTATTTGGAGGATTTTTAATTAACTTATATTAAGAAGGAATAGTCAACTATCATATATGTGGATGGGTCTTTTTGGACGAATGTTAGTTATTCGTGGTTGGCTTGCCATATACATGAATGATTTTCATCGTTTCATTGTTAATGAAATTAAAGGCGGTGATAAAACATTCGGCGTTTGTCGAAGTTTTAGTTAACTTTTATTAAGACGAATTTTA